>JXCR01089050.1:87366-129660 GCA_002079205.1 Phalaenopsis hybrid cultivar | reverse complement strand
AAAATGAAATTGGGAATATTTTGGATTTATTGGGATTTATTGGGCATTTTTGGAATTTTTTTGAATTTTGGGTCATGGAGGGGTATCTTGGTAATTTGGCAATTTTTAGAAATTTTAACAAATTTGGATGTATCCAGGTGTTTGAAATGGGTTTTGATCAATTTTGGGTATTTTGGAAAAATTTGGGAATATTAGCCAAATTTCCAAGGGCAGTTAGGTAGTTTGGAGGTGCCTAGGGGCAAAAGACCAAATTAGGCTTTTCAAGTAGAATTGGATAAATATCCATTCTAAATGAACCATGGATTAATGTATTGTGAAGATATGGTGTACCTTAGTTCCAAGTCAACATCCAGGGTCAACCCTAAAGCCAAGTAATCCTATAGGGATTCTCTTTTAATTTTCTTATAATGATCTTACCTACTAAATGCTAGAGACTAAGACCAATATGTGGAGTTTCAAGTTGAGTAAAAAAAAGAAGAGTTTTGAATTTCTAATGGTGGGGTACCTCTTCTAGTTTTCTAAGACTAGTCAATAGGAAAGTCCTATGGCTAGACCTAGGTTACTAAAGAAATTTCTAGACCTCAACCAAAAGTGAGGTCAACATGGACATTTAGAAGATAGTTTGATACGGCTGATGAGTAGGATGAAATTAATAGAAGAGGATTCTACTGAAGAATTTCCATTCTGACCATTCTACAACCTCTTCATTCATGTGCAATCAATGAGTGATCTCAGAGGAGAATCTAGTACTGAATATGAAGAATAGTAGATTTATATTACTACCTATATGTTTTTCTATGTAATTTGATTTGAAATTTGTATTTTCTTTGCTTTAGAATTATGTTTTTAGATCTTTGTCTAGTTGAGACTAAGCATATGATGTTTTTTTTCAGCATTTTGAGTGTTATGGTTTGGATTGCGACGCTGAATTAATGTGTTGAGTTTGAGAAAATACCGAAATTAGGTGTGTTATGTAACATATATTGTACCCCTTGGAATTTATATATATAAGTGATATTTTGTGTTGTGAAAGTTTATTTGTGATAAGTGCATCATTTAGCCACTTAAAATTATGTCTATAATGATTGAAAAGATGTCGTTAAGGTTTGAAATTGATCAAAATTGCAAAAATCTAGGATTTGAACCAAAATTAGTAGAGCCC
Source organism: Phalaenopsis hybrid cultivar (assembly GCA_002079205.1). Taxonomy (NCBI): domain Eukaryota; kingdom Viridiplantae; phylum Streptophyta; class Magnoliopsida; order Asparagales; family Orchidaceae; genus Phalaenopsis; species Phalaenopsis hybrid cultivar. The sequence goes on along the minus strand of JXCR01089050.1, from coordinate 128,498 downwards.
GCCGACGGTGTCCTCGACGCCACCAACGGTGGATTTTTCCCGAGACTTAGGTTCAAAATTTCAATAGAGCGCGCCGATGGCTCCATCGACTCTGCCGACGGTGAGCTCGNATGTAATTTGATTTGAACTTTGTATTTGCTTTGCTTTAGAATTATGCTTTTAGATCTTTGTATAGTTGAGACAAAGCATCAGATGTTTTGTTTTCAGCGTTTTGAGTGTTGTGGCTTGGATTGCGATGCTGAATTAATGTGTTGAGGTTGATAAAATACCAGACTTAGATGTGTTATGTAACATATTTTGTACCCCTTGGAATTTATTTATAAAAGTGATGTTTTGTGTTGTGAAAGTTTATTTGTGATAATTACATCATTTAGTAACTTAAAATTTTGTCTATAATGATTAAATGGATGTTGTTAAGGCTTGAAATTGATCGAAATCGCAAAATTCTGGGAATTGAACAAAAATCAATAGATCCCGCCAACGGCGGATCTTTCCTGAGATTTAGGATTTAATTCCAATAGAGCGCGCTGACAGCGCCATCGACCCCGCCAACGGCGAGCTCACAAAAATACACCTTTAACCGTGAGTTTGACCGGTCAACCGCCACTATTCATCATCCCCTTCCTCCTAAAAACATAATTTTTGACCTAGGGCTTGAGAGATATTGGATTGGGAGGTGATTTCAAGGCTTTTTTACACCGGCTTTGATCATCTCTAGGTAAGAGCTTCACTCTAAGTTAAAAATATTTGATTTTTATCATGGATTTCTTTNTGGGAGGCAATTTCAAGGCTTTTTGACACCGGATATGATCATCTCTAGGTAAGAGCTTCACTCCAAGTTAAATATATTTAATTTTCACCATGAATTTCTTCCACATTGAGGAGATTCAAAAATTTTGAGAATGTGAAGAAAATATTGGGAAGAAGTTCATGGATCTTAGTGTTAAACTCTTAGAATTACTTTTGGAAGCCATTCTTTGAATATTTGAAGTACATTTTGGAATTTTTCTATAATTTGATTAGATTGAAATGGCTCCACGACAAAAGAGAAGAATTGAGTTCAGTGAGTCTCTCTTCGTCAATGTGATGGCTTAAACAAGATTTACTTCAGTCTTTAAGGGAAAGAAGTGTATTTAAGATCGAGTTTTTGAGTGTCCTGGAGGAGAAAATGAACGAGTTATTGTCGAGCGGAGGTGGGAAAACTTTTGTTACACCACCAATAAAGCTGATGCAAATGTTGTGAAGGAATTTTAAGCCAATGTAATCTATTATGAAGATGGAATCATTCAAGTGCGGGGATTTCCTGTTGAATTTAATGCCGCTCGCATCAACACCTTTAACGAAGTCTCAGACTATTATTTCCCTGTTGAGTTTACCGCTGCCCGCATCAACACTTTTTACAAAGTCCCAGACTCTTATATAGCCACTATGAATCCTTTAGTACAATGGAAGGCCCCCTGAATGATGTGATCAACTTTCTCACTTATCNTTGGGAAGAAATTCATGGATCTTTGTGTTGAACTCTTAGAATTACTATTGGAAGCCATTATTTGCATATTTGCAGAAAATTTTGAAACTTTTCTATAATTTGATTAGATTGAAATGGCTCTACGTCAAAAGAGACAAATTGAGTTCGACGACTCTCTCGTCGTCTATGCAAAAGCTCAATCAAGATTTACTTCAATATTTAAAGCGAAGAAGTGTATACGAGAATGAGTTTTTGAAAGTCCGGGAGGAGAAATTGAACGAGTTATTACCGAGCGGAGGTGGAAAAACTTTTGTTACACCACTAATAAAGCTGATGCAAATGTTGTGAAGGAGTTCTACGCGAACGTATTTTATTCTGAAGATGGAATCGTTCAAGTGCGAGGATTTTCAGTTGAATTTACTGCCGCCTGCATTAACACCTTTTACGAAGTCTCAGACTCTTATAGCTGCCAATATGAATCCTTCAGTACTATGGAAGGCCCCCTGAATGATATTATTAACTTTTTCACTGATGGGAAAGGAACATGGATGATAAAGCAGCGAGAACAGGTAAATTTTTCTGCTTCCATGTTGAATGCCACCTCTAAAGCGTGGCACTATTTTATTTATTCTACTCTGTTACTGACTTATCACCATAGTGAGGTAACTAGAGATAGAGCTATTCTGAATTTTTGTATTCAGAATAATAGAACTATCAATGTAAGGAGAATTCTTTTTAAAAATATATTGACTACGACAAGGAGTGAGACAAGTTGAGGTCTAGGACATCCTGGCCTTATTTATGCAATTTGCAAACTTTCTGGAGTGGAAACTGGAGACGAACAATGGGTTTACCCTATGAAACCCATTAGTATGGCCAATTTGAAAACTTATGAATCACATGATAAATGGAGAATTGGAAGTAGAAGTCAAGAACCTTCTACTAATAGAGATGTCCCCTATACAAGTTATGATCGTCCACCTTCTAGTTCCTCGACCCTCAGTGATTTGATGAATGAGTTGACCTTACAACAAAAGAGTATTGAGTTAATAAATGAAAGGATTAGAGGTTTAGAATGTCGACATGATTATGATAGTGAATACCATCAGAGGCATTCAAATTTTGAGGTAGCGTACTACGAAGCTCAGGCCAGACACTACAGAGGTGAGCCTGATGTTACTTGTCCTGAGTGCCCCCGATATACTCAGTATCATCCCGATCCATATGCTGATTAAAGAGATGAAGACATAGTTTGGGATTTTGATTTTTAATGCAATTGATGTACTTGTACTTGTACTTTTATTTCTGTGATCTTTTGTAATAGAAATAGATGTTTGTGTTTATTTAGACTTTCATTTTTATTATTATGTTGTACTTGGATGTTTTTAAATTTTTGTTATAAAGAGTGTTATAATTAAATTTGTATGTGTAGTTTAATAGATGTTGAGTAGTATTTTGTGAATTGTAATGTAATGTGATTTTTATTTCGCATTTTAATTTTTTTTGTGTAGTATTTTGTGTTAGGAAATGTTGTGCTTATTTAATGTTTTAGTTTTATACTTATTTCAAAATTTCATTACCTTAAGAAATATTGTGCTTGTTTAATGTTTTAGTTTTATACTTATTTCAAAATTTCATTACCCATAAATTTCTCTAATGATTTATATGTGTAGAAAACTCATAATATTACAGACTAGATGAAGTGGAAATGTTGAGAAGGACTGCAAAAATTTCAGAATGATGAAAATGCCTAAAATACCAAGGTATGATTTATTTTAGAGTTTTTCTTTCCTCCTGCACTATTTTATATTGAAAAATTTAAGTTTGGGAGAGGGAAGAACAAGATTAACTGTTAGATGTCCTCTATTTTAATATTTTAAAAAATTATTAATATGATTTTAAGTAGTGCATTTAATTCAGGTAACTATATTTTGTAGCTATTTAAATATTATGGTAGATTTAAATGAATATTTTTGTAATGAAAATTAATTCNTAAATCAAACTTATAGTATTTCTGAATTAAAACTTTACTACAATAGATCACAACTTTTATATAGTACTAAAACTACTTGAGGACAAGAAATAGTTAAGTTTAGGGGATTTTGACCAAAGGAAAATATATTGAGATTTTCATACCTATTTTATATTGTTTTTGATGATATTGCACTTTGAAGAAAGGTATTTTTGATGTTTTGTTGCAGGAATGATGAAATAGGGTCATTGGAGCAAAAAGATGCAAAAAGGAGCGAATTTGGAGCAAAAAGGACCAAAATGTGAAGAATTGAATTAGGGCGCCCACGACGCCATTGACCCCGCCGACGATGAGATTTTCCCAAGACTCCAGAATTAATTCATTAAGAAGGTCCGCAGATGGCGCCCTCGAGGACGCCGACGGCTAGCTCGGCGGTTATGTTCAACTAGGCTTTGGATGAGGACAAATTTTGAAGGGATGCTTAGGCAACTCATAGGAAAGCTCATCCACAACTTTAAAAGAAGATTTGACCAAAAATTAGAGAGGTCCTAGAGGTTAGAGAGGTTTCATTAGTGTATACAGGATTTACAAGAGTGTCAAAATTGTGAGAAATTCTTCGAGAGATTGTAAGAGTGGAGGGAAAGTGAGAGATTTCTTACTCCTTGCTGCTTCGAAGAGGAATTATATTTGCTGTAAAGAAAGGAAGAGATTCAGAGGAACTTCGAGGAGTTTTCTTGGGGATAAATTAAAGATAAGTTTATTTATTATTGTAGTTTGTATGACTTTGATTTTATATATGAATTTTAAATTTTATTGTGTTTTTCCCATAAGATCTGAGTAGTTTTTTCTGTCTTTCTCCTTGTCTTGAGATTTGTGAAATGATGATTTAAATTGTTGAAGCCATGAAAATGTTTAAGAAAGTGTGATGATCTTTTCACTTCAATATTAATTTACTTTCAATCTGGCCAATTAATTTGTTAAAATATGTTGAGTTTTACAACTAAAGTGAAGATTACATCCAAGATTCAGGGAGCTCAAAGCCCTTGGAAGTTGGGTGCAAATAAAAAGGGAAATAATATTATCGGGCGTAGAATTGGAGATTTTAGAGTGACAGACTAAAATCCACAATTCATTCCTATTATTTGGGTGTTGAAGTGTAGATGTTAGCCCTCAGGTGAGGGGAACGTAGGAGCTCCAAAGTGAAAGTCGTTATCCTCTCAGCCTAGCCGCAGATTCAATAAACAAGCGTAGGATTAGTCAATGTTCTTTATGCCTGGACCAAAGGGTAAAGAATAAGTATGCTCCTATTTGACACAATATAATTTGAACTAATTCACTTTATTCATTCACTCTAATTTCTTGACAAGGAGAATGATGCTTTCTTATATGTTGAATATCACATTCGAACCTTCATTAGTATAATTACTTATTTACTAGTTATTAAAATTACATATTAATTTCAATTGCCTATTACTGACAGATAAGCAAATTGAACTTCATTGTAGTGATTAAAGTATTTCTTTTCTAAACTCTTAGTTCCTAGTTCTAATCTTACTCTCTGTGGGATCGATATCTAGGACTCCATTAGAGCCCTATATTACTTGAGCAATATGTATACTTGTGTTGACATCGATATCTAAGATTTGCTTTTCTAAAATCTTAGTTCGTAGTTCTAAAGTTACTCCCTATGGGATCGATATCTAGGACTCTATTGGAGCCCTATATTACTTGAGTGATACATATACTTGCTGTGGGATCGATATCTAGGACTCCATTAGAGCCCTATATTACTTGAGCGATACATATACTTGTTCGATATCTAGGACTCCATTAGAGCCCTATATTACTTGAGCGATATGTATACTTGCGTTGACAATATCTAGGACTCTCCATTAGAGCCCTATATTACTTGAGCGATACGTATACTTGCATTGATAAGTGTGACTTTATTGCTTTTCTAAAATCTTAGTTCGTAGTTCTAAAGTTACTCCCTATGGGATCGATATCTAGGACTCTATTGAAGCCCCTATATTACTTGAGCGATATGTATACTTGCGTTGATAAGTGTGACTTTACAAATATTGAAACTTATATTACTTGAGCGATACGTATACTTGCGTTGATAAGTGTAACTTTACAATTATTGAATATTTTATACATCCATCTTTATCGAATCCATTACTTGAGCGATACATATACTTGCGTTGATAAGTGTGACTTTACAATTATTGAATATTTAATCTACTTGAGCGATACGTATACTTGCGTTGATAAGTGTGACTTTACAATTATTGAATATTTATTTCGTCCATATTTATCTTATATTTTGAGCGATACATATACTTGCGTTGATAAGTGTGACTTTACAATTATTGAATATTTTATACATAATTCTAATATTACTCCCTGTGGGATCGATATCTAGGACTCCATTAGAGCCCTATATTACTTGATTTCTAAACCACTTCCTGTGGGATCGATATCTAGGACTCCATTAGAGCCCTATATTACTTGAGCTAGTTCTAAACCACTCCCTGTGGGATTGATATCTAGTACTCCATTAGAGCCCTATATTACTTGTGCGATATTATTACTCCCTGTGGGATTGATATCTAAGACTCCATTAGAGCCCTATATTACTTGAGTGATACGTATACTTGCATTGATAAGTGTGACTTTACAATTATTGAATATTTTATACATACATCTTTATTTATTACTCCCTGTGGGATTGATATCTAAGACTCCATTAGAGCCCTATATTACTTGAGTGATACGTATACTTGCATTGATAAGTGTGACTTTACCATTATTGAATATTTTATATATACATCTTTATCGAATCTATAACCATTATTAAGGTGACTTTACAATTATTGAATATTTATTACGTCCATATTTATCGAATCTATAATTGTTATTAAGGTTTTAGTACAGTTTTTGAGGAAGTAAATCTTTAGTAGCAGTATTAAATACTTATATTTTTAAGCATATATAAAGTCACGGTCAAGTACTCACTAGTTGGGTGAAATCATAGCCCTTCTAGGTCATTATGTTTTGCAATGGATTTTAACATTATAAGTGATCATTTTGTAAATGAAATTAAAAGCCACTTTTGCAAATCTAAACTCTTATACATTGCATCCATTTTATTTGCAAAATAAAATTAAAATAAAGATAATGGAATAAGAAGTAAAAGAATTGATAGAATTATAAATTAATTTTGTGCCAACAAGGAACATATGTCTTCCTTCCCTCTTTTGAGTGTATAGATAAAACTAGTATTATATTAGTTTCATCCAACTATATGTCACTTCAAAGCTCCTAATAGAAATAGATCATTAAATTATAGTTCTTTAAAAGTTGCATTGTTGCCTAAACTACTTTATCAAAGTCAACCGATCAATGTGAGTGCACTCATGTTGCGAGAACAGTGCTCTCCTGAGTCTTAGTTTCACTTACAACAAATTTTAACATAACATATTTCCACTTAGCTTATGTCAATGAAGAGAAGGATATATTAGTCATCACTTTCAAACAAAAACAATTCTATGATGAAACAAAACATTCTACTCATACCACTTCTTCAAATCAAAGGAAAAGAATAAAGAGGACTACTCATAAAGCAAGGATTAAACACAACAGAAAACTTCATTAAATCAATAAAACTCCATTGGAAAGTGTTTAAAACAATTATAAGATAATGAAGAACACATTACTTAGATTTTTCCCTTTGAAAGAAAGATAAAAATCCCTTCAACAAAGTCTCCCTCTGATCCATGCAATGCTCATACAATTCCTTTACACATATCTCTCAAAATCTATCACCAATCTATCTAAACAAGGTGGAAATCCGCATCTCCATATCTTCTCTACACTCAAGCAAAAAATCTCTCCCAAAATCCCCCTCATATGAGAGACGCCAACCCCCCCTTTTAAAAAGAAGCCAAGCACCTCCTTTTTCCAAGTGACACACCTCTTCACCCCAATAAACACATCTCTTCACTCCAAAAGTCACACCACTTCATCCAAAAGCCTTTCCAATTGTTTAGATTCATTTAAATACTCAAAGGGGCATGCAGGTTGCTTGGAATCCTCCAAAACATCCTAGAATAGCCCAGAATCTCCTAAAACCGCCCCTTAACCATTTTTGGCACCTAAGTGCTAGTTTCTTGTTATGACTAGCACCTAGGTGCAACATTGCGCGCAGCTCCATCATTTCGCCCTATTTTGTTTTGTTTCAGCTTTGTTTTGCCTCGTTTTGCTTCAAATTGGTATGCCTACAAGATAAGCATGAAAATAACCTTTCTTAAAAGTTTAATTTCATTAAAAAATATGTAATAAATGTAAAGGAGATTAAGCATAGAAATACATATCGAAATGTACCAAATCAGAATTTTCTTCCTTGCCGTTTTGACTCTAAATTACATCATTTTTGCTTCATTTTCTCCCAAGCCATTTTTTATACATGAAACCAAAAACATGCAATATACCTTTCTTTAAAGTGTAATATAATTAAAAATGAGCATAAAATATAAATGAAAAGTAGGTAATTTTTAGGTGTGTCAAGGCACCAAGTTGCACCTATGTCCAAAATGTTGTGCACTGGCGCATGGTCCCAGTGCATCGATGAATCCATGCCTAGATGATGATGCAATCTTGTCAAGCTCTTCATAACACATTTAGGGAAGAATATTCTTGATTTTTCCCCAGCCTCCCTTTGCCGAATCTTGTCGAAGTGCTCTTACTGGACTGGAACACTTGGCTTATTAGACACCAGCACCATTTGAGATGTTTGAGTATGTCATGAGAGTGATGGGTGAGGGTGTTGATGATGAGGGGTGAACTGAGATGAGGATTAATGGTTTAATTATTTGATGGGATTATTTTGTTTGTATTTTTTGTGTTCTTCTATACTATTGTGCATGGACATTCTAGCTTTTTTTGATGATGTTGATTTCATTATTATGCCATTTTTTCATTTGATTCCTGAGTACTTGAGCTTAAATGAGATGTTTTTCATACATAATTTTCTCTACTTATACACACAACTAATTGCATCAACTTTCTTATTACCACTGCATGTATGTGATATTTCATTCCCTGGTCTGCTATTCTTGTCTTTCTTGCTAATTTGTTATGTGAACATGGTAGGATAAAAATAAATTTTGGAGGAGGGAGTGATGCCTGTTTTCTTGCCCAGAAGTAATTCTTATAATTAAATTGATGATTACACTTTCAAGTGAGGACTCATTTTGGGAATCCAAATAAATGAATTTGATTTTTAAATGAATTTACTTGAATTGGATACTCATGAAAGGACAAGATTAAAATTATTTTCTTAATAACTAAGTCTAATAATTTAACAACTTTAACCTGAATCTTAAGGTGTCTCAATACAAATAAAATGGTGTAATTAAAATATAATTAGTCAACTACATCAAGTTGTTTAAATTCATTCTAACTAATCTAACTCAATTTTGACTTTTAAATGGATTATAATATATTAGAATTAGCATTAAGAATAATTTTAGAATTATCATTATAAAGAAATAGCCATTCAAAATCTTTTTAAAAAATGTGTTCAATGAGTATAGTAATTTTGAGTGGAATTAAAAATTAAAACAAAAAAAAAGTATTAAGATCGTGAGAGTCATTAATTAAAATAAAAATCAAAACAAATAGTCAATCGTCCTATTAATAAGCTTAAGTTGTGCAATAAAAATAAAAAAATTGGTGTATTAGTTATTTTTTTAGGTAACTGATACGTCTAATGATTGCCTACTTTCTCATATATATTTTATGCTCATTTTTTATGATTTTTAATGATATTCACTTTAAATTAATCTATTTTGCATATTTTTTATTTCAAGTATAAGAAATGAACTTTTGGAGAAAATGAAGCAAAAATGGTGCAATTTGGAGTAAAAACAAGCAAGAACGAAAATTTTGACTTGGCACATTTTGATATGTCTTTCTATGCTTAATTTACTTTACATTTCTCACATATTTTTGAATAAAATTACACATTGAAGAAAGGTTGTTTTTATGTTTATTTTGTAGGTATATCTGTTAGGAGCGAAATACAGCTGAAACGGGGCAAAACAGAGCTGAAACAGAGCCAAACAGAGCAAAATAGTGGAGTTGTTGCAGGATTGTGCAAGATGCGCCAAACCAACACATGAAGCGCCATTTGATAGAGAATTGGTGCATAATGTGCCAGAACTGGCGCGTGATGTGCCAGCGATAACTTTTTTACAGATTAAGGCGGTTTGAAATGAATTTTGCATAAATTTTTAAAAGGACACTTGTTCTTAACAACTCTTGGAGTGACTCAATGTATGTAGACACTTTGGAAGGTTCTTTTATAAGGGGATGTGTCTCTTGGATCGATGGACATGTCTTTTAAATTCAAAAGATTTGACTTTTGGATAGAATTTTGGATGAAATTTTAAATTCTTTTTTTAGGGAGGTAGTCTTTTATAAAAGAAAGGGAAGTCTAGGGATTGAAGAGGAGTTTTAGGTGGTGTGTGTGTGTGAGTGAGTGAGTGTGTGGCGTGAGAGCAAGAGGAAAAAAAAAGCAAGAGAGAGAGAGAGAGAGAGATGGAAAGTCAAGGGCTTTGAGATTTCCTTCAAGGATTGTAAGATGAGAGGGAAGGTGAGGGATTTTTCTTCATTACACTTCTAAGAGAGAATTGAGAGTGCTTGTAAAGAGGGAAAGTGCTTGAAGATAACATCTAGGGATTTGTTTGGGAAGCATTGTGAAATAAGTTGTATTTTTTTATTTCTTTGTTTTGTAAACATGTTTTATATATGAAATTTATGTTTTATTGTATCCTTCTCATGAGTTATGAGTAGTCTTCTTTATCCTTCTTCGTAAAATGAGATTTTGTTTTGTGAAGAATTGATTTTGTTTTATACGGTTTTAAATGTCAATAATTTGTGATGATTCAAAGTCTGATCTTCATTTACTTTTTGATCTGGCCAATTAAAATGTTAAAATGTGTTGGGAAATATATGTTCCGAAAGGGCTATGATTTCTACAGCTTGGGGAGAATCACATTTGATTTCATGAGAGAGTATTTCATCCATGGAGTTGGATGCAAATAATTTGGGAAATATAATTTTTTGGATGTTGAATTGGCGATTTTAGGGTGACAGATTAAAATTACTAATTAGGTCTAATTGATTAGAAACTAAAGCGAGATTGTTAGCCCTAAGGTGAAGGAGTAGTGGGAGCTCTAGACTGGAAACCAGTATCCTCCCAGCCTAACCACGGAATTAGGGACCAAACTCTGATTTAGTCAATATTCTTTACTTACTTTGAAGATGGTAAAGAATATGATTGCTCATATTTGACACAAAATAACTTTATATATTTTCAAATAATTTTAATTTATTAACAATCTATATACTCTTTGTAAAGAAGAAGGATGTTTTCTTAAATTTGAACTCTTCATCAGAAAGCTTTATTTAGTCTTTGTAAATTTAACTTTGAAGTTCAGAAATTAGTTTAATAAACTTAGTTTGTTTAGTTACATTTCTGTTAGAATTTATTAAACCAATTTTAAATTTTCTTTCTTACTTTAATTTTAATGTTTTGCATATTATGATTTAAGTTATTATTATAAGAATTTTCATCTTCCAAAAATAAGACTTTATAGTAGTAGACTAGAATTAGCCTAAGGGATTTCCTACTACGCTCCTCTATAGAATCGATACTTTGGTTTCCCTATATTACTTGAAGTGATACGTGCACTTGCATAGAACCACTAGTTTGCGAACTATTTTATATATTTTATAACATTTATATTTTAACTACTTAATATAAATTGTGTCAAGTTTTTGGTCATATTTTTGAAAGCTAAATTACTGTGTAATTTCATGTTTAACATAAATCATGCAAATAAACATCACACACTGCGGGTACATCAAGTTTTTGGCAAAATTGCCAGGAAAGCTACTTTAAGAACTTTAAGAGAATTTTAGTTAAACATGTAAGACTTAGATTTAGAATCTATAGTATTATTATATAGTCTGTGTAATAATTTTGTGTTTATTTTAAAGAAACTCCAAACTATCAAAAATATTTTTGATATCCATCCTATTAGTTATGTTTTTAGATTTTTATGCATAGTTCAAGAGTTGCAGACTTTAAATTTTACAAGTTAGATTTGGAGAAAAATTTTGGGAGAGATTTGATAAGACTCCATGAATTTAATATAGAAATGACAAATCAACGACATAATGAATATTCAGATTTAGATTATAATGCTAGTAGCTTTGGAAGAGTAAACCGCAAGAGAGTGGCTCAATACATAAAAAGATATACTCAAGGAACCCCAACTATTGAGTAAAATTCATTTGGACAATAGATTGAAACTATTCATGAGATACATAATTCTTATTCGGATTATTACAATCCAGGTTAGGAAAATCATTTGAAATTAACAAAAATTATATCCAGGAAAGAGGTTAAAGGTTGTTAGGTTGTTTAGTTGAATCTTAATCAATTTAAAAGTATCTTTGAGAAATAGAAATATTTCAACTAGACTAGATTAAATATTTTGAGATTTGCTTAGATTTAAGATGAAGGGAGTTAAATAAATGACTAGGTTGTAAGAAATTAACAAAAATTCTACCCTAAAATGAGATTTAAAAATCTTTACATTTGAACTTAAACATCATTTTAGTCCTTGTTGAAATATGAGATTACATGAAAGCAAGTAATAAGTAAGTTTGGGGAAGTTTGTATAAAATAAATTTATGTGATTTTAATATATTAAATGCAATGTGGTTTCTTTTTATTTATCATGATAGTATTCTTGGGAGAAATATGTTTGTTGTGTTATGCAACTTATTAGGTTTATGTCACTTAGGGTAGGAAAAGAGGTGAATTTGGAGGAAAAATGACAACTTAGAGCAAATTAAAGAAAATTTTTATCCAATGCACCAACACTGACATTGTAACGTGTTCGCATCATGCTAGTATGGTTGCACCCAAAATCAGGCTCTCCAACTTTATGGATAACTAAGATTAAAGCACCCACACTAGCATCGTAGCACACTCACACCCGATCATTAATCAATGGTGCATTCCCATCAGCATCGTGGCACACCCACACACAATAGTTCATTAAAATTTGGAAGGAAGATTCTTTCTTTTGCCATGCTTCCCTTATATGTATATTCCTTAGGACGATTTTATGCCATCTTATAGGGCTAGAGGTTGTAAGATGGTGAGAGAGAGTTCTCTATTAGGGTTTTCTTCCTTTTTTTTTTTGGCTGAAAACTTAAGGGTTATTTTTCCTTCTTTTTCCCTCTTGTTTCTTGTAGTACTTGAGAGATTGTGATATGAGAGTGAGATCTTCTACACTTGTAGAGAGGAAAACTCATTCTAGTAAGTTTTATGTTGTTTTGTTTCTTACATTGATTTCTTATTCATAGTTTTCTCCATTATGCTTTTCAAAATCTCATTCGTAACTCTATGAGGTAAGATGACATGCCTATAAATGTGCTACTTTTTTAATATACATTATATTCTCCTTTTTAATGTTATTACACTTTAATGGAAGTTATTTTTCATGTTTTTGATTTCAAGTACAAGATATGGAGTTTTAGGGAAAAGGTGCAAAAACAGAGTGAATTGGGGTTAAATGGAGTAAAGGAGCAAAAAGTGAACTCACATCTAGGCACCAGACCCCGTACATTGAAACATAGAGCCCAGCGACATGGCATCAAGATCTGGCGCCTAAGTGCCCAACAATTATTTCAAGCTAATATAAGGTTGTCACCTAAGCACCCAGACTAGCACCTAGGCACCATAATCAATTTTTTTTTTTTTTGTAAATTCAATGTATTCGAACAATATTTGAAGGGACTTCTAAAGTGACTCTTAGGGATTTTAAGGGTTTTTATAAGGAGGCGTATCTTCAAGAGAAAACATGTGTGTGTGAGGAGGGATAAAGTGTAGAGGGGTTAATATTTCCAAAACTTAGAGTGCAGGGGAGGAGGAAAGGTGAGAGATTTCTTTTATTTTCTGCATCTCCGAGTGATATTTGAGAGTTATAGATTTCTTTAAAAAAACTTCATAAAATTATATTGGGGAGGAGTTTGAGCTAAGTATTTTGTATTTTTGCTCAAGTTTTGTTAAATTTGATTGTGTAAACTTGCTTTTATAAATATATCATGTATTTTTATTTTGTTCGAATGAAGTCTGAGTAGTTTTCTTTATTTTTCTCTTTGTGATGAGAAACAATCATGTGTAAAATTAGACTTGTTTAGTGTTTCTTTTACTACATAATTGTGATGATTCATTACTTCATAATCTATTTACTTATTTGGTCTAGCCAAATAATAAGTTAAAACTTGTTTCGAATCATGCTGAACCGGGAGGGCTATGAATTCCTCAATTAGAAAGAATTACATTGCACTCTTGGGTGAATGAAAAGTAGTCTATAGGGCAGTGAAAAAAAATACGGAGATAAATTTTGATGGGTGTAAACTGGTGATTTCAGGGTGATAAGCCAGAATCATAACAAATTTAATGTAGTGTTTGGAACCTAAAGCTTAGTTAGCCAAATTGAGGGCTTACATGGGTATTCTTGAGTGACAAGCTAGAATTTTCCCAGCATAGCCATGGAATTAGGAACTTAACTCTAGGTTAGCAAATGTTATTTATGCACTCAAAATAGGGTAAAGAAAAAGTTTGCTCCTATTTTTCACAAAACTACATTTAAATTTATAAACATTTGATTCCTACATTGATTATAATCGCCTTGCAAGGAGAAGAATTTTTCAAACAATTTGAATTATTTTACATAAATTTAATTTGTAAACATTTAGCATTTCCTTTAAGTTTAGAAATATAATTTGTAGGTATTAATTACTTCTTTATACAAGTTCAACCATAATTCCTAGATAATTTACCTATAGTTTAAGTAGAGTTTTACTAAGTCAGTAAATAATTTTTCCTTTCATGCAAGATCAATACTTAGAACTCCATCAGAGCCCTAAATTACGTGAAATAATATGTGCACTTACGTAGTATCCCTAGTGTGTAAAATTGAATTGTGGAGAAAAAAGAGAATGAATTCTAATTTTAAAATTGAAGTAATTACACACTATGCAAGTTTATACTATATTCGAGGATTAAGATTTCTGGCTCTGTTGTTGGGGAAGTGACCGAATTTTTAACTTGTAAATTTTATTTGAACTAGATATTTTTTTAGAAAATTATAGTTTTGTTTACTTGTATAAGTTCTTGTTTGTGTCGTAAAAATACTTTTAAGTATTTTTGAGTGTTTTTTCTAATTTTATTTTTTGAACTTTTACTTTTATTTGTGTAGTTTACGAACTGACGTTTTAGTACTTTACGATTTTGAGTTAGAATGAACTATAAGAAAATTTTGAAATCAAAAAAGAATTTCAAATTTTAAAAGAAATGGCGAACAAATAACAAATTATATAACCAAACTATTGAAAATTATCATTATCATGTACAAAGACTTTCAAAGGATTACACAAACCTTACAACTGATTAAATTCATTTTAGTATATAGACTCCTACTGTAGCGGCTAACTCATTTGAACTAAAACCCACTATAATCCAAATGTTACAGAATAACTAGTTTGGGCGAACTCCAACGAAGGATCCAAATTTACACTTAACAAATTTTCTAGAACTATGTGATTCATTTAAATATGATGGTGTACCAAATAATGTTGTTAGACTTATAATTTTTCCCTTTTCCTTAAGGATTAAAGCTAAGATGTGGTTAATCTTTTTAGCACCTGGATCTATTAGAACTTGGGGTGATTTAGTGCAGAAATTGACCTTCAAATACTGCTAAATTTAGAAATGGTATTACCTCATTTACACAGTATGAAGGTGAGTCAATATACAAAGTGTCCACATCATGCTTTTCCAGACTGGTTGATTATTCAAACATTTTATAATGAGTTAATAGGATGCCTTAGATCTATCATTAACACTGCTTCTGGTTGTTCATTAATATCAAAACTATTTGATGAAGCATATTATTTAATCAAAGAGATGGCTACAAAAAAAATTCAATGATCCATTGAAAAGGTAAATACTATGAAAGTAGCCAGTGTTCGTGATACTGATGTAATCTCTTTTTTTTACTTCACAAGTTGCTGCAATATCTACAAACATAGATCAATTTAGAATGAGCTTATTTAAACACCTCATGTGATTGAGGAAAACTCATTAGGACAAAGGATTGATTCTTAGTCACATTCATTCAAGACTTTAAATGTAATTAATAATAGACCCAATAACCCGTATTTTAACTATTATAACCCAGGTTGGAAGAACCATCATAACTTTAACTGGAATAATAACTCTAGTGGTGTAAACCAGCAAACCCATTAAAAAACTAGAAAAATCAAGGTAATACTAATTATAGACCTTCTTATCCTCTGACATTAACAATAATAAAAAATATAAGGAGAATAAGTTGTCTGTGGAAGAAATGGTGTTACAGATGGAAAATCAATTACAAAGTCAGAGTGCTGCATTTAGAAATATTAAGAATAAACTGGGACAAATTGCTAACTTGCTTAGTAATAGGCCTCAGGGAACTCTTCTTATCAATTGGTCACAAGGAACTCTTTCTGTCAACACTGAGATAAACCCTAAAGAGACTATTAAACAATAAGTTAAAGTTTTCCAACTCAGGAGTGGAAGAGAATTAATTGTTGGAAATAAAAAAAAGACTAAAGTTGAACAGAGAGAGGAAACTAAAGAATCTAAAGAAAATGTGTCTAATGATTTGGAAAAATTGATTTCTCCAAGTAAAATTAAAATTTAAAAACACCACCACCTGCATTCCCTCAAAGGCATAGAGAGCAGAAGTTGGATATACAATTTTTGTAATTCTTGGAGAAATTTAAGAAGCTAATGATAAATATTACTTTCGATAAAGCTTTAGAAAAGATGTCAACCTATGTAAATTTTATGAAATATATCTTAAATAAGAAAAAGAAGTTTAGAGAACATGAGACCAAGACACTTTGTGAGAAGTGTAGCGCAATAATTTAAAGAATGTTTTCTTAAAAACTTGAGGATCTTAGTAGCTTTACAATTTCCTGTGCGATGCGTGAAAGAATATGTTGGAAAGTTTTATGTGATTTAGTAGCTAGCATTTACCTCATTCCCTTATCAATATTCAAAAGGTTAGGCTTATGAGAGATTTCTTCCACTACTGTAACTCTTCAATTAGTTGAATGATCTACCACTTATTTTATGAGGGCTATAGAAGTTGTGTTGGTTAAAGTTAATACATTTATCTTTTTTATAGATTTTATTATTTTAGATATGGAGGAAGATAAAAGATTAACAATCTTGTTAGGGAGACTTTCCCTTTCTATTGGATGAGCAATGCTAGATGTTCAAAAAGGAGAGTTAACCATGAGAGTTAAGGACCAGTAACTTATGTTTAATGTGCTAAAATCTATGAGGTATCCAACTAGAGTAAAAGATGATGAATGTTTCCAGATGAAGATAATGGATTATTTTAGTAGTAAATATTTTCAAGAAAATTTTCAGAATAACGCTGAAACACATGCGTTAAAAGAAGATATTGAAATGGACTTTCATGATGAATTGAAAAGTTGTTTATTGAGGATTCAAATTATGTTCAGGAGAAGTTTAAAATCTTAGATACTACAAAAAATGGTAAATCTTTAATTCCATTTATTGAAGAGCCTCCTGAACTTAAGATGAAGTTACTCCCTTCACATTTAAAGTATGCATTTCTAGGTGACTCATTTACACTACCTGTCTCGAATTTGACTCAAAATTAAGAAGAAAAGTTAATGCAAAGTTTGAGAAATTATAAGAAAGCCTTTGGATGGACGTTAGTAGATATTAAATGTATCAACTCTTCAATTTATATGCATCGAATTTTAATGGAAGATAAGTATAAGCCTAGGGCAGATTTTTAAAGGAGACTGAATCCAATCATGAAAGAAGATCTTATTTCTAACAATGATTGGATCCGATTCACTGTGTTCTTAAGAAAGAAACAGTGACTGTAGTTGTAAATGAATGGAATGAATTAATTCCAACAAGACAAGTCACTAGTTGGAAAATTTGTATTGAATATAGAAAATTAAATCTCACCACAAGGAAACATCACTTTTCTCTACATTTTCTAGATCAAATGTTGGATATGCTAGCTAAGCATAGATATTTCTATTTTTTTATGGATATTCAAGATACCATCAGATACATATAACTTATGAGGGTCAAGAAAAGATAACATTCACAAGTCCCTATAGAACATTTGGTTTTAGTATAATACCCTTAGGTCTATGTAATGCACCTACAACTTTTCAAAGATATATGATGTCCATTTTTTGTGATATAATTAAGAAAGGAATTGAAGTTTTCATGTATTACTTTTTAGATTTTGGAACCTCCTTTGATTCTTATTTAGATCATTTAGTGAGAGTTCTAAAATGTTGTGAAGAAATAAAGCTGGTTCTCAATTGAGAAAAATGTCAATTTATGGTGGCAAGAGGGATTGTTTGAGGGCATACAATTTTTGAATGTAGTATGTAAGTAGATCAAGCTAAAGTACAAGTTATTGCTAAACTACCTCCTCCTACTATAGTGAGAGGAGTTAAGAGTGTTCTAGGACATGCTGGATTTTGCAGTTGTTATATTAAAGACTTTTCAAAAATTGTCGAGCATTTATGCCATCTTTTAGAAAAAGATGCAATATTTGACTTCAACAAGAAATGTATGCATGCCTTCAACTTATTAAAGGAAAAATTAATTATCTCACCTATTATTGTTTCACCTGATTAGGGAAAACCATTTGAATTAATGTATGATGCGAATGATCATGCTATTAAGGTTGTGTTATGAAAAAAATATGATAAGATTTCTATAGTTATATATTATGTGAGTAAAACTCTTAATGAAGCTTAGATAAATTATACAACTGATGAAATGGAATTATAGACAATAATATATGTTTTTTTGATAAATTTAGGTCATAGCTTACTGGAACAAAATGTATGGTTCATACAGATCATTCTGTGATTAAATATCTTATGCATAAGAAGGATGTTGAATCAAGACTTATTAGAAATTTCCTTTTGTAACAAGAATTTGAATTTAAGGTAATTGATAGAGGAGATCTAATAATCATATTGTTGATCATTTATCAAGGCTTGAGCAGAAAAATTTTAGTAATTTTGAAAATGAAATAAATGAATATTTTCTTGATGACCAATTATACGCTATATCTAAGTTGTGTGTTCCTCAGTATGTCAACATTGTTAATTTTATAGTAAGTGATATTGTACTTATCAGATTAACATACCCACAACAAAAGAAATTCATATATGAAACCAAATCTTCCTTTTAGGATGACCTAAATTTATATAAGAAATGCATGATCAAGTTATTTTGAGATGTGTATCGATTGAAGAAACTAAAGAAATTTTTAAAAAGTGTCATGATTTTGAATTTGGTGGAGTCAATAGAATTGTATTTAAGAACTTACAATCTGGATTTTTTTTGCCACCCTTGTTTAAGGTGTTAATGTTTATGTAAAAAATATACGAT
Organism: Phalaenopsis hybrid cultivar; assembly: GCA_002079205.1. NCBI lineage: Eukaryota > Viridiplantae > Streptophyta > Magnoliopsida > Asparagales > Orchidaceae > Phalaenopsis > Phalaenopsis hybrid cultivar. The sequence goes on along the minus strand of JXCR01089050.1, from coordinate 109,454 downwards.
CGATGTCAACGTGTAGGAAATATTTCAAAAAGAAACAAAAATTCCCCTAAAATTTACTTTATAAGTTACTATTTTTTATGTGTGGGGTTTAGATTTTATGGGACCATTTATACCATCTTCAGGTAACATATATATTTTAAGTCCTATAGATTATGCGTCTAAATGGATTGAAAACTTATGCATAGTTAATAACATAAGTTTTCAATCGTGAAATTAAGAAAATATTGAAAAAATATAATCCTAATAGAAAGAATTGGTCTGTTAGACTTAATTTTACATTATGAGCCTGTAGGACTGCATATAAAACTCTTATAGGGACGCCACTGTATAAGCTCAAATATTGGAAAGGTGTGTCATTAACTAGTGAAACTTGAGCATAAAGCTTATTGTGTAGTTAAATAGTTTAACTATAATTTGAAAGATGATGGTGAGAAGCGATTATTGCAATTAAATGAGCTCCAGGAACTTCAAAATGAATCGTATGATATTCAAATATTTATAAAGAAAAGATGAAAATTTGGCATGATCGGAAGATTTTAATTGAAGATTTTGAACCTGGAGAATAAGTTTTACTATACAATAGAAGATTGTAATTATTTCCCACAAAAATTAATTCCAGGTGGTCAGAGCCATTAATTGTAATAAAATTCTATGAATATGGTGTTGTGCATATTAAGGACAAGAAACCAAAAAAATATTTAAGGTAAACAGACACAGATTGAAACCTTACATTGGTGGAAACAGACCTATATTTTATGAAGTCTTAATGTTGGGTCAACCAATGTAAACATTTGGTATGTCGGGCCGACGCGTTAAACCAAGCGCTTCATGGTAGGCAACCCATGGTTATCTGTGTGGATTGATTTTTTTTATTGTAAACTCTTATAGTTGTTTGGTTATAATGAAAATATTAAGTACTAATAAGACCTACATGATTAGAAATTGTATAAAACATTATTTTAATGATCTAGATGAGGATGGGACATGTTAATTTAACGTTAGGTGAAGCGGTGCTAATTCTAGCACTAGCGCCTAAGCGCCATGTTACAGAAATGTTCAACGCCTATGCACCAGAATTTGGTAACCCCCAATTAACCGCCCATGCAGTTTTAAATTAGTTATTTCCCTTTAAAACTCTCAAAAACTCATATTAATGTCATAAGGATAGATTATTTTAGCATTTGAAAGAGTTTAGGAGGATTCCATGACAAATAGATCAATGGGAAGCAAAGGTAATGGTGTTTTTGATAGGAAGAAGTTCGTCAATGAAGATGCACAGAACTACTTCAATGGATTTCTTCTGGCATATAACAGATTAAAGAAAGAGGATTTGTTTCCCCTGGTGGTCAAGTAGAAGTGGTAATTGCTCAAAGACATTGGGAAGTATTTTGTTACTCTATCACTACTCCTGTTGTTTCTATCTTTAAGGATTTTTATGAGAATCTTCCAGAATTTCATCAAGGATTAGTCAATGTCAGAAGCAAATTGGTACCACTCAATCCATTTAGTATTAAAATGAATTATTTCTTTTAGAAAATGTGTCTATCTAAAGTTATGCCAATCTTGCCCCAATTAAAAAAAAAGGACAAAATTTATAGATTCCTTACTGACAGTGAAGGAACTTGGAAAATGAAGATAGAATCAAAAGCAAGTTTTTCCTGTTTCAAAGTTAAACATAAGCTCAAAAGCTTTACATAAGGTTAGGGTTTTTCCATGGTTTTTCAAGATACGTTTCATTTAGTATTTTCTAATTTTTCATATCTTTATGTTGTTGGTTAACCTTATGGATTTCATTTATTAATAGTCTGGCAAATTTGAATGTTAAAATCTATCATGATATATGGCTTATGCCCATCGCATAGTAGAATGATTAGTTTTATTGTTGAATCCTTTTAGAATAGGCGTATTTTAGTTGGGAATTTGCAACCTAGATAGGGAATAAAAAGAATTATGAGAAAAACCATGAAATTAAGCGAAACATAACTTCATCGGTTTTTTATTCTTTTTCTGACCTAGGCATAAGCTTAAGAAGCAAACTTATCTCTGTTTGACAACTATCACAATGGAAAATTTTCAAAAAAAAATCATGATCCCCCATGATACTTGAGTCACATAGGCACGAGCCCATCCCTCTTGAAGAACATCAAGTTCACTTATGCTTTCCATTTTATGCTCTCTACGAACATTATTTGTTTTTCTATTTACTATTAGGATTTCAAGAATTCAACCTTATTTTTATCACACCAAGCTATGATTATAATGCTAGTAAATTAGAGATTTTTTGTCATAATAATCATTAGTATTTCCTCGTGGGATTGATAGACGGGCTCTGATACCACATATTACTTGATATGTTTACTTTCTTGATTGACTGGCTTTCCTCACAATTACTTTCAGCCATCAGTTATGGCATGCTAGAGATTTTATTGTCAAGCATATCATGTTACAATCTGGTAATAAACCTCCTCACGCTTTTGAATGGAGTTGGTCGAATTCTTTGTAAAGTTTGAGAGCTTTTCTTTGGTATTCAAGATTTGAAAATTGGCGATGAATATTTTTAAAATTTTCTAGAAGAGATGATAACACATACTGGCAAGTTGTTGAACCAATGCAAAACTGACCTTGAGTGTTGTGAGGAATAAATGGTGCTTAAGTGCATCATTTATTCATAGCGGAAAAACTGCTAATTTGAAAGAGTCTACATGATCAACAGGATCAGTTCTTCATTTGTAAGAATCCTTAGGGGAAATTTTGAACTTCTTGGTAGTTCTGCTTCAATGATTTTTTTGAGAAAATGTATTCTTCGGTACTTTTCTCCTTCTTCATTTTCATCCTTCTTCAAATTCTAAGAACTCAGTTGTCTCTTCTTCTAGAATGTACAACACATCTTCAACATCTTCCTCTACTTCCTCAAACATCGGATACATGGCTCTCCTCACACTAACTTGAGGTGGCTCTTCTCTAAGTGGTCGGTCTATATGTTATTCTTTTCTTCGTACCCTTGTACTCGATAATCTTATATGACTTCAGGAATTGTTTCTACAATTGGTTCCGGATGCATTTTGCCTTACTTCATTTATCATCTTGTTCATTTTTTTCCCGAGTTCCTCCATCTATTACATTACAAACTTCTAGTTCAATACATCATTGTTTCTTATTTTTCCTTGAAATAAAAGATCTTTTAACTAGATTTTGATAATGTGTTTCATTCTCACCATACCTTATAAGATGTTGAATCCATTTGGAGGGTGAGATACCATATAGTTTATGAACTCATAATTTAGAATAGATCTAGAAAAAGCTAATGAATTTTAGAAATTTTTTAAAGATTGTTAGATTGTGTGTGTGAGAGAGAGAGAAAGAGAGAGAGAGAGAGAGAGAGAGTATGAGAGAAAGAGAAAAAGAGTATGAGACAGCACGAATGAGATCTCCCTTTTCCCTCGTTCCTACTAATTTATATACTCATAAGCCTGAGTACCCTTATAGGGGTCTTGAAAATAAACCTAAGAGTAAGTTATTGGCTTATGTTATATGGAGCTTGAGCAAACGCATTATCGATAAGACTATTAGTGTTGATTGTCATGCTATTAGTAAATGATGGTATGCTGACAAGATATAATTCTCTTTCTTCTATCATAGAGCTATTTGCTGAGCTGAGTGGTCTATCCAGGTAGTCGTCACTAGGTATGGTAAGTATTTCAACAAGCTCATAAGAGTACGGAATAGAAATTCAAGTAATGTATGCGAGTTTGGTTAGATTAACCCACTTGAAGATCAAATAGGAGCAGACCCTTTATTAGAAACTTATTTGAATGCTAACATAATTCAAAGTTACTTGCAAAATCCTTCTTGACATTAAGGTTTTATGCAAATTCACACTTTCAAAGGTACAACTAATAAGTATGATTAATCTTATCAGTGTCAGAATATTAAATGCATAACTGGTGGGATCAATCCATTAAGCTCACGATACAAATTTTGCATTTGTGCTTTTGTGTCCTTTAAATGCTTATTTTTTGTACGTTTAGTTCCCCAATTTTCTTAGTTATCTGATGTTATTATGTGAGAAGAATGAAAGAGTGAAAGGAAAAAAGAATAAATCACCTATATATGCAACTGGAGAGATGAGAAAGTTGCAGTAAACATTCTGCCCTGTTGAGTTTTGTCTATAGGCATATCCATTCATATTCGATTAAAATGATTCTTTCTACCACCGATAAGCTTTGTGGGCTACGTATAATAGTAGTCACAAGAGTTTACCATTGAGCCCAGACATTTCTTCAATGGGGGGCTCAAAAGCTACGGCTGTAGGGAGCAATCTTGACCTCTCTCGTGTAATCATGGAGTAGACTTTCCTTCATTCAGAAGCCTTCACTTTCTTGGTGATGGAAGCAACTCATTCTGTGATTATGACTCATAGATTTTTCAGGAAGATTTCTCCTTGTTGAGTAGTCCAAGATAAAAGCACATACTTTCTGAAGAAATTTGACTTGTTTCAATCACTTAGGATGCATGCACTCCTAAAATGTGGAGTAGAATGTGAAAATTTTGAAACTTCAATGTTAAGGAAGGTGCATTGATACTGAGTTTTTCGGATTGTCAGAGAAGTACTACAAGGATACTTTCTTTGCCCATCGATACAATGTCACCTACTCCTTTTCTTATAGTTCCCAAGTCTCCATCCACACAAAGTGTATAAAGTTTATCTAAAAAGCTGATTTTATCAAGTGTTAGACCTTCTAAGTAATGTGCTAGGAAGTCAGCGACCAACGGGACTTTAATCATTACCTTTGAAATGTAATACGAAGTTCACAAATTATACGAAGTCTCATGTTTCCAAATGATTCAACATTACAAATATTCATTGTATGTAAAGCCCACTTTATAGTTTTTTTTCGATCTCACTTTCACGTTTGATCTTCACCTATAAATAGGGAGATTCCGATAAGTACAGAAGCAGTAGAATTCCCCTCTTTGATTCGTCTCATTTCTTCCCAATCTCTCAAACATTTTATAGCTTAATAAGATCCTAATGGCGGTACATGATCTAAGAATACCGTTAATATATTATAAACATTTATGCGATTGTTTATCTATTTTTAATTTTTTTATTTATAAATTAAAATTTAAAAAATAGATATACAAACATATAAATGTTTTATAATATAATTGTAAACCTATCCTCTAATAAAACTATTTTAAAATTTTGGCCATATATCAGTCAAGATAACTATTTTATNTATATATATATATATATATATATATAAACTTAAATGTATGTGTTAATACATGTATGTAAATCCTTTTACAAATGTTAGCCGTTGATAGGAGAAGACTCGTCGTCAAGGCTCCAGGACGTAGAAACCAACACGAATAGAAAATGCTTCCCATCTGCCTCGCCCTCCTGATGATCTCAAAACTCTTCTCCCTCGCCGGCGCCGGTCCCGGTTCATCTTCCTCTGTCTCCAAATTTGCTTACAACGGCTTTCTCGGCGCCAATCTTGAGCTGAACGGCGCTGCGGAGATCCTGCCCAACGGCCTCCTCCGGCTCACCAACAACAACGACAAGCAGGAGGTCGGGNATTTGCTTACAACGGCTTTCTCGGCGCCAATCTTGAGCTGAACGGCGCTGCGGAGATCCTGCCCAACGGCCTACTCCGGCTCACCAACAACAACGACAAGCAGGAGGTCGGCCATGCATTCCACCCCATCCCCTTCTCTTTCTTAAACTCCTTCGAAGAACCCTTCTCTTTCTCTACATCATTCATATTCGCCATTGTTCCCCTGTACGCCGACCTCAGCTCCGAAGGAATCGCCTTTGCCGTCTCTCCTACCAGTAATCTACCCGCCGTCCTCCCCAGCCAGTACCTAGGACTTTATAACTACACACACAACGACGATCCTAATAACCACATCGTCGCAGTCGAACTTGACACCACAGAGAGCAAGGAGTTCAGCGACATCAACGACAACCACGTAGGCATCGACGTCAACGGCTTGAAATCTGTCGCCGCCGAGCCCGCGTCCTTCTTCTCCAACTCATCCTTCGATTTCGGATTCCAAAATCTGAGCTTGATCAGCGGTGAACCGATGCAAATTTGGGCAGAGTATGATTCTAAAAACATCCAGTTCAATGTCACCATAGCTCCTCTCAATGTCAAGAAACCCAGCTTANGCAAGGAGTTCAGCGACATCAACGACAACCACGTAGGCATCGACGTCAACGGCTTGAAATCTGTCGCCGCCGCGCCCGCGTCCTTCTTCTCCAACTCATCCTTCGATTTCGGATTCCAAAATCTGAGCTTGCTCAGCGGTGAACCGATGCAAATTTGGGCAGAGTATGATTCTCAAAACACCCAGTTCAATGTCACCATAGCTCCTCTCAATGTCAAGAAACCCAGCTTGCCACTACTCTCATCAAAAGTTAATCTTTCTTCGGTTTTGCTGCGTGATATGTATGTGGGCTTCTCAGCATCAACTGGCGCTGCAACTGGGTCGCATTGTATCCTGGGGTGGAGTTTTGCCATGAACGAAACAGCAGAAGAGCTCAATCATTCTAAACTTCCAGTGCTACCACCAAGAGAAGAAGAGGCGGCCATGAAAAAAACTAAACAATGGGTTCTCCCAATTTCGATAGCCGTTGCAGTAACGTTGTTGGTGTCCATTTGTGTTGTAACGGTGGTAGTGCTTTTGAAGAAGAGGAGGAAGTACGCAGAGGTGATTGAAGAATGGGAAAAAGAGTACGGGCCACAGAGATTATCGTACAGAGTTCTGTACAAAGCCACCAGAGGCTTCAGCAAAGACAACATATTAGGAAACGGAGGCTTCGGGGAAGTTTATAAAGGGCAGCTTCCCAAATCGAAGCAAGAGATTGCAGTGAAGAGGATCTCCCATGAATCGAAACAGGGGATGAAGGAGTTTGTGGCAGAGATCGCCAGCATCGGTCAGCTTCGGCACCGCAACCTGGTCCAGCTTCTCGGATACAGCCGACAACAAGGACAGCTCATGCTAGTCTACGAGTTCATGCCCAATGGAAGCCTGGACAAATACATCTTCGGGCGAGTAGAGAAACCTCTTAGTTGGAAACAGAGGTTTCATATAATCAAAGGCATAGCGGCAGCGCTGCTTTATCTGCACGAGGAATGGGAACAAGTTGTGCTTCACAGAGACATAAAGGCGTGCAATGTACTCCTCGACGCCAAATTCAATGGAAAGCTTGGTGATTTCGGGCTGGCGAGGCTACATGATCGAGGAGAGATTGCGGAGACGACGAGGGTGATGGGGACATTTGGTTATCTTGCTCCAGAGCTCTCGAGGACTGGTAAGTCTACGACGAGCTCGGATGTATTTGCTTTTGGGGCGTTTCTGCTTGAAGTGGCTTGTGGGAAACGGCCGGTGGAGCTGAGGGGGTGTGGGGTGCAGATGGTTTTGGTGGATTGGGTGATAGATTTTTTGAAAAAAGGGGAGTTGTTGGAGGCGTGCGATAGGAGATTGGAGGAGTTTCAATCGGAGGAGGTGGAGATGGTGTTGAGGTTGGGGCTGATGTGCTCCCACCCAATGGCAGCGGCGCGGCCTGGTATGAGGCAGGTGGTGCAGTACCTTGAAAGAGAGACACCGCTGCCTGAGATGACGGCAGAGGATTTCAGCTTGTTTCAATTGGCTTCTCTTAGGAATGGGCTGGTTGATTGCGCGTTCTCCGTCGACAGCAGATGAGATTGTTTCTGTTTTTCTCTTCAAAATAATTTCTAAGGAGCTACTCGAGCAAATATTTTCTAATCTGTATATCAGAGAGGTTATTCAAAGATATTAGAGGATTATATCAACTTATACTCCCTCCCTGTAACTTCTCTGCAACATATCAATATCTTTTAGTAAGTTTCCTGATTTTGTTTTCAAATATTTGTTGGTTACATATAAGTTATAAGGATGTTACAAGGGTTATAACGCAGATATAAGCTCTCAATACCTTTTGAATAGAGAAATTATTGCCTACGGACACCGCATGCATCTCTGCATGCGGTGTTCGATCCTAGATCACGGTGATCTAAAGATTAAGATTATTTCCATTTTTTTTTAAAAAAATAAATAATTTTAGGTGGGGCCCACCGAAATACATCAGGACCGTAAATCAGGTGATTTACGGTTCGGATCCGACACCGCACGCAAGCTGCGTGCGGTGTCCGATCCGTATGGAATAATTTTTTCTTCGAATAACCTTCCTAACACGCAGCGCTGCGTACGTACGTAGACATACACAAGTTTTTCTCTTATAAATGGGAGTGTATAAATATTTATTGGCTGTATGACTCGGGGTAATGTGAAGTGTACGTACAAGTAGAAGCAGTTGATGGCTTATTGGTTACTGGTAATTGAATATAAAGATTGTGTTTTTTTGAGAGGTTGTATAACTTGCAGAGTGTTCCCATCTTAACTGAATGATCCTTCTTGCTAGTTCTGCATTTTGCTGTGGAAATTTATAGGGCGAGAGAGTACTTGATGCACCCTAATAGCAATCAAGTTTAAAATAGAGTTCATGAAAGATTACTATACCCCAATTTTAAAATAATCAGAAATTATTTTAATCCTTATATAAATTCTGGCACTACAAATAGTCCTTGAGTACTTTGACATTTTGCTCTTTTTATAACTTATTTTGAATAGAATTTCCTTAATGCTCTTACATGACATACATGATCTTTATTTATTAACCACATTTTCACACAAAGCAAGTTTTCTAAAATTTTTAGCTAGGAAAAAAGAAATAAATACAATAAAATAAAACAGAGTATTTTCTTAAATTATAACACCCTACCTAATTTTTCTTGGCCTAGAAAAGCTAAAATGATTATATTAGAAATACTTTGTGGTTTATTGAATTAATATGTTGATAGAAGGGTGCTTTAAAATAATAGTAATTATAAATTTAATAATAATAATAATAATAGACAATAATAATAATAATAAAACGGTAGAAGTAGTTTATNAAGACTCATCGTCAAGGTTCGAGGACGTAGAAACCAACACCAATAGAAAATGCTTCCCATCTGCCTCGCTCTTCTGATGATCTTAAAACTCTTCTCCCTCGCCGGCGCCGGTCCCGGGTCATCTTCCTCTGTCTCCAAATTTGCTTACAACGGCTTTCTCGGAGCCAATCTTGAGCTGAACGGCGCTGCGGAGATCCTGCCCAACGGCCTCCTCCGGCTCACCAACAACAACGACAAGCAGGAGGTCGGGCATGCATTCCACCCCATCCCCTTCTCTTTCTTAAACTCCTTCGAAGAACCCTTCTCTTTCTCTACATCATTCATATTCGCCATTGTTCCCCTGTACGCCGACCTCAGCTCCGAAGGAATCGCCTTTGCCGTCTCTCCTACCAGTAATCTACCCGCCGTCCTCCCCAGCCAGTACCTAGGACTTTATAACTACACACACAACGATGATCCTAATAACCACATCGTCGCAGTCGAACTTGACACCACAGAGAGCAAGGAGTTCAGCGACATCAACGACAACCACGTAGGCATCGACGTCAACGGCTTGAAATCTGTCGCCGCCGAGCCCGCGTCCTTCTTCTCCAACTCATCCTTCGATTTCGGATTCCAAAATCTGAGCTTGATCAGCGGTGAACCGATGCAAATTTGGGCAGAGTATGATTCTCAAAACACCCAGTTCAATGTCACCATAGCTCCTCTCAATGTCAAGAAACCCAGCTTGCCACTACTCTCATCAAAAGTTAATCTTTCTTCGGTTTTGCTGCGTGATATGTATGTGGGCTTCTCAGCATCAACTGGCGCTGCAACTGGGTCGCATTGTATCCTGGGGTGGAGTTTTGCCATGAACGAAACAGCAGAAGAGCTCAATCATTCTAAACTTCCAGTGCTACCACCAAGAGAAGAAGAGGCGGCCATGAAAAAAACTAAACAATGGGTTCTCCCAATTTCGATAGCCGTTGCAGTAACGTTGTTGGTGTCCATTTGTGTTGTAACGGTGGTAGTGCTTTTGAAGAAGAGGAGGAAGTACGCAGAGGTGATTGAAGAATGGGAAAAAGAGTACGGGCCACAGAGATTATCGTACAGAGTTCTGTACAAAGCCACCAGAGGCTTCAGCAAAGACAACATATTAGGAAACGGAGGCTTCGGGGAAGTTTATAAAGGGCAGCTTCCCAAATCGAAGCAAGAGATTGCAGTGAAGAGGATCTCCCATGAATCGAAACAGGGGATGAAGGAGTTTGTGGCAGAGATCGCCAGCATCGGTCAGCTTCGGCACCGCAACCTGGTCCAGCTTCTCGGATACAGCCGACAACAAGGACAGCTCATGCTAGTCTACGAGTTCATGCCCAATGGAAGCCTGGACAAATACATCTTCGGGCGAGTAGAGAAACCTCTTAGTTGGAAACAGAGGTTTCATATAATCAAAGGCATAGCGGCAGCGCTGCTTTATCTGCACGAGGAATGGGAACAAGTTGTGCTTCACAGAGACATAAAGGCGTGCAATGTACTCCTCGACGCCAAATTCAATGGAAAGCTTGGTGATTTCGGGCTGGCGAGGCTACATGATCGAGGAGAGATTGCGGAGACGACGAGGGTGATGGGGACATTTGGTTATCTTGCTCCAGAGCTCTCGAGGACTGGTAAGTCTACGACGAGCTCGGATGTATTTGCTTTTGGGGCGTTTCTGCTTGAAGTGGCTTGTGGGAAACGGCCGGTGGAGCTGAGGGGGTGTGGGGTGCAGATGGTTTTGGTGGATTGGGTGATAGATTTTTTGAAAAAAGGGGAGTTGTTGGAGGCGTGCGATAGGAGATTGGAGGAGTTTCAATCGGAGGAGGTGGAGATGGTGTTGAGGTTGGGGCTGATGTGCTCCCACCCAATGGCAGCGGCGCGGCCTGGTATGAGGCAGGTGGTGCAGTACCTTGAAAGAGAGACACCGCTGCCTGAGATGACGGCAGAGGATTTCAGCTTGTTTCAATTGGCTTCTCTTAGGAATGGGCTGGTTGATTGCGCGTTCTCCGTCGACAGCAGATGAGATTGTTTCTGTTTTTCTCTTCAAAATAATTTCTAAGGAGCTACTCGAGCAAATATTTTCTAATCTGTAAATCAGAGTGTTTATTCAAAGTTATTAGAGGGTTATATCCACTTATACTCCCTGTAATTTCTTTGTAACATACTAGTATCTTTTAGTAAGTTTCGTGCTTCTGTCTTCAAATATTTGTTGGTTACAGATAATTTATAAGGATGTTACAAGGGTTATAACGCACATATAAGCTCCAAATACCTTTTGAATAATCTTCCTGACACGCAGCGCTGCGTGCATAANCTTCAAAATAATTTCTAAGGAGCTACTCGAGCAAATATTTTCTAATCTGTATATCAGAGAGGTTATTCAAAGTTATTAGAGGGTTATATCCACTTATACTCCCTGTAATCTCTCTGTAACATATCAATATCTTTTAGTAAGTTTCGTGTATCTGTCTTCAAATATTTGTTGGTTACAAATAAGTTACAAGGATGTTACAAGGGTTATAACGCAGATATAAACTCCAAATACCCTTTGAATAACCTTCCTGACACGCAGTGCTGCGTACGTACATAGACGTACACAAGTTTTTCTCTTATAAATGGGAGTGGATAAATATTTATTGGCTGTATGACTCACGGTAATGTGAAGTGCACGTACATGTAGCAGCAGTTGATGGCTTATTGGTTATTGGTAATTGAATATAAACATTGTGTTTTTTTGGGAAAAAGTTTGCGTACATAAGACGTACGCAGAGCTGCTTACGTCTGTAACCTGCAAACATGTTGAAGGGAGGATTTCAGGAGGTTATAACAGCGTTATACATCCTGTAACCTCCCTGTAACCTATCTATATATGAAAACAGAAGCGCGCAGAAGCGTGAAACTTACTCGAAGGTACAGGTAGGTTACAGGGAGGTTACAGAATGTATAACGCANCGCGGTAATGTGAAGTGCACGTACATGTAGCAGCAGTTGATGGCTTATTGGTTATTGGTAATTGAATATAAAGATTGTGTTTTTTTGGGAAAAAATTTGCGTACATAAGACGTACGCAGAGCTGCTTACGTCTGTAACCTGCAAACATGTTGCAAGGAGGATTTCAGGAGGTTATAACCGCGTTATACACCCTGTAACCTCCCTGTAACCTATCTATATATGAAAACAGAAGCGCGCAGAAGCGCGAAACTTACTCGAAGGTACATGTAGGTTACATGGAGGTTACAGAATGTATAACGCGGTTATAACCTCTTGAAATCCTCCCTGTAACCTGTTTGCAGGTTACAAACGTACGCAGCTCTGCATACGTCTTATGTACACAATTTTTTTTCGTTTTTTTGAGAGGTTGNACGCAGTTATAACCTCTTGAAATCCTCCATGTAACATGTTTGCAGGTTACAAACGTACGCAGCTCTGCATACGTCTTATGTACACAATTTTTTTCCGTTTTTTTGAGAGGTTATATAAATTGCAGAGTGTTCCATCTTAACTGAATGATCCTTCTTGATAGTTCTGCATTTTGCTGTGGAAATTTTTAGGGCGAGAGAGCACTTGATGCACCGTAATAGCAATTAATTTTAAAATACAGTTCATGAAAGATGATTATTATAATTCAATTTTAAAATAATTAGAAATTATTTTAATCATTATATAAATTCTGGCACCACAAATAGTCCTTGACTACTTTGACATTTTTCTCTTTTTATAACTTATTTTTAATAGAATTTCCTTCATGCACTTACATGACATACATGATCTTTATTCATTAAAGTTTTCCTCATCGCCACATTTTCACACAAAGCAAGTTTTCTAAAATTTTTAGCTAGGAAAAAAGAAATAAATACAATCAAATAAAACAGAGTATTTTCTTAAATTATAACACCCTACCTAATTTTTCTTGGCCTAGAAAGCTAAAATGATTATATTAGAAATACTTTGTGGTTTATTGAATTAATATGTTGATAGAAGAGTGTGCATATTGATAATAATAGACAATAATAATAATAATAAAACGCTAGGAGTAGTTTATTTTTTATAATAAGGCTATTTTAAAATAATAGTAATTATATTGACTTATTCTAATGATTACACATTTATTTAAATATTTATAAGATTACGAATAATTTAAATAACTCTATCAAACACATACTTCCAAGTAAACTAACACTTCACAATAAATTTTGTTATTTAAAGTAGTGAATGAAGAAGCAAGTGGAGAGGAACAAATTATTCATTATTCATTATAGAAGAGTATAGGTCATTATATAAAATTAATAGAATATAGATGTACAAAAAGTTATCGCGAGGTAAGTCGATCAATAACACATGTATACATGTCAAATAATATGTGATATCAGAGTTCATGTATCGTTCTCATGAGGAAAGGTTAACAATTATTCTTGGTAGTGTACTAGCTTCAGGAATCTAGCTTGGCCTGATTACAAGAGAGTTGAAATCCTAAAATCCTAACAAAAGAAATCACAAACACAGACGAAAAAAAATAGAAAGTGGAGAAAAATTTGGTGTACTTGAAGATTGATGAGGCTTGTATCTCTAAGACTCGAGTATTGTGTGGTTTTCTTGTTTTTTCTTAATATTTTTTCTACGTGATAATTGTCAAACAGGAATAAATTTTCTTCTTAAGGCTATACCTAAGTTAGATAAAGACTTAGAAGCCCATGAAGTTAAGTTTCCCTTAACCACATGGTGTTGCCCAGAATTCTTCTGATCCACTATCTTGGTAGGTGAATCCTACTAAAATATATCTATTATATCAAGATTTCAGGATTAACATATTTATTCCACTACGCAATAGATAGAAATTATAGATCAAGATAGATATTAACATCATAGTTGGCTAGACTATGAGTAAATAAATTCCATAAGGTTAGCTAACATAAGGAAACAGAAGCTCAGAAAACGCTACATGTAAAACACCTAAAAAATTCATGATACAATCACTAACCTTACATCAAGGAAACATAAAATAGAATTTAGCCACTCATAGTAGAGAAAACCACATACAATAAATCCATGCAGATCATCATTGCAAGAAAAAAATAATTATAAAACATTTAATTAAGACTTGTTGTATCCTTGATACACCAAAATAATGTAGTATTTTATGTATACATTTTATGCTTATTTTAGTGATATTGCACTTTAAAGAAGGGTATTTTCATATTTTTATTATAGGTACATCAATTTTAAGCATTTGGAGCAAAAAGTGGCCAAAAGGAAAAAATTTGGAGCCAAAATGGAGATTTTCATGATCCTGGCGCCAAAGGCACCATTTTCCAGAAAGCTAGAGCCATAAGCATCAGAAACTGGAACCAAATGTGCCATTTTACAGAGAAGCGGCGCCAGAAGCAACAGAATTGATGCCAGAGGAGCCAAAATTGGCACCATAGGCACCAAAATTTAGAGAATAGCGAGAACTTCATTAGGCTGGCGCCAGAAGTGCCAGAGACGAATTAAAATGGAGTAAAGCATTTCATGACTATTATTGAGTAGTTTTTGAAGGCTTCAAGCAATTCAAACGTCCCATGGAGTGGTTCAAGGCATCTAGACACTTTGGAAGACTCTTTAATGAAGTGATATGTCTCTTGAATGACGAGACTTGTCTCTTGGTGTTAAAAGATGTGACTTTTGGGGAAAAATTTTGGAGGGAATTTTGAATTCTTTTTGAAAGAAGGCTGGCCCTAATTAGAAAAGGAGAGGAACCTAAAGAAGACAGGGGGGCATGAGATATAGAGAAAGGTTTTGGCGTGAGAGAGAAGTGTTGGAGAATAGGGATTTTCTTCTAGGGTTGTAAGAGGAGAGGGAAGGTGAGAGTTGTCTTCTTCATTACACTTCTAAGAGGGATTTGAGGGTGATTGTAAAGAGAGAAAATGCATAAAAGGAACTTTTAGGGATTTTCTTGAGAAGGAGTGTGAGATAAGTTGTGTTCTTTTCTTTCTTTATTTTGTAAACTTATTTTTATATATGAAAGCCGTGTTTTATCGTATCTTTCTCGTGAATTCTGAGTAGTCTTCTTTATAGTTTTCCCTATAATGAGATATGGTTTTGTAAAGAATTTGTTTTATTTTGTAAAGTTTTAAATGTCAATAAATTGTAATGATTTGAACTCTTATCTTCATTTATTTTTTGATCCGACTAATTGAAAGGTTAAAATTTGTTGAAAAACATACGATCTAATAGGGCTATGCTTTCTACAGCAAGGTAAGAGTTACATTCAATCTCATGGGTGAGAATGTAATCCAGGGGGTTGCATGCAAATAAATAGGGAAATATACTTTGATGGGTGCAAAATTGGAGATTTTAAGGTGACAGATTAAAATCCTCAACTTAGTCCAGTAGCTTGGAAACTAAAGCGAGATTGTTAGCCCTCAAGCGAGGGAGAAGTGAGAGCACTGGAGTGACAGCCAATATCCTCTCAACTTAACCACGGATTTAGGGACAAAACTCTGGATTAATCAATGTTCTTTATGCACTCTTAGAGGGTAAAGAATAANGAGTGACAGCCAATATCCTCTCAACTTAACCACGGATTTAGGGACAAAACTCTGGATTAATCAATGTTCTTTGTGCACTTTTAGAGGGTAAAGAACATGATTACTTCTATTTGACACAATACAATTTTATATGTATTTTAAATGATTTTAGTTTCTTCACATTCTATAAACTCAATGTAAAGGGGAAGGATGCTTTCTTAAATTTGAACTTTTCATTTCAAAACTTGGTTTAGTCTTTATAAGCTTACTTTTAAATTTTAGCAATTAATTTAGTTAAATTTGTTCTTTTAACTACATTTCATTTACCGCACATTAAATTTACTTTTGATTTATTTTGCTTACTTAAGCTTTATTGTTTAACTATTGTGTTTGACATTATAACCATAAGAATTTACAACTCCAAGTGGGATCAATACTTAGGACTCCATTAAAAATCTTTATTACTTGAGCGATATATATACTTGCATTATTCTTACGGGGTTTGACAACTTAGAGATTTAAAAGATAAATTTACTTATACTGAATTTATTTTTATTGAGATTGAGCTGCATAAATACTATTAGTGTTGTCATGTGTGTATTGTAATATTGAAAGATATTTATAATGCAGATCATAGAAATTGACCGCCACATCAAGTTTTTGGCGCTATTAGCGGGGAGTAAGTGTAAATTATTTTATAACTGAGAACATTTTATCTCAACTTAAAAACTATTTGTAGTTTAATTAAATATTTTTATATTTTAGTGTGTTTGCTTATTTTTATTGGTAATTGTGTTTGTGTATGCATAGTTTAAGATTGGTAGATTTAATACCTTACGATTTATAGTTAGAAAGCACAATTAGAGAAATTTGAAAACAACAAAAAGAGATAGATAATTTGAATAAAATGGCTTGCAACTTAGATAATTCAGAAAATGAAAATGAACATCATCAGAGACCTTTAAGAGACTATGCTAATCCTACAGCAGATGAAATTCATTTGAGTATACAAAACCCTACTGTAGCTGCCAATTCATTTGAGCTTAAACATGCTATGAACCAAATGGTACAAAATAATCAGTTTGGGGGAACACTGAATGAAGATCTTAACTTACGCCTTGCTAGTTTTCTAGAATTGTGTGCTATATTTAAATATGATGAAGTGTCGAATGATGTTGTTAGACTTAAAATTTTTCCTTTTTCACTAAGGAATAAAGCTAAGATAGGGTTAAACTCATTAGCACCTGGATCTATCAGAACATGGGGAGGTTTATCACAAAAATTGTAGATTAAAATGCCTTTCTGAAGAGGGCGACATGATTCCAGTTCCGATGATCGACAACTTCCAATGGGCAACTCCCTTAGTCGACCACCCCAGCTACCCGACTTATGTGTAAGAAGAAGAAGAAAATGAAGAAGAGGAAGAAAAGGAAGAGGATGATGATGAAAAGTAAAACTTATTTTGGTTTCATTTATTTTTATGTGTTGTTATTTGTTTTGTTTTATTTTGGATAGTACGAGTGGAACAATTTATGTTGTTTAGATTATGGATCAATTAAACTGCTATATGTAATAATAAATTGTATACCCTTTTTTCAGCTTTTTAGTTGCTTTAGTCTACTATTTATGTCTGTAATTTGTCTTTTCTTATAAAATTCATTGATATATTATGTCTCATTTAATACTTTAAAGCCTGTACTTTTTCAATTAGCACCTGCAAAATATCTATAGCCAAGTTTCATATTCAGAATCATCTACAGGTTAGTTTTTATTTCTATGCATTTACTATTTTCTTTCACCTGAAAATTTTTTGTACTTCATACTTTACTTGTATTTAAAAACTTAAGTTTAGAGAGAAAGAAAATTTCTGTAAAAGAAGTGAACTAAAATTTTTTTGTCCTCAATTAACTATACTTTTAAAATTAATTTAACATGATCATGGATATTGAAGTTTAACTTTAAAATAACTATATTTTTGTTTGTAAATACTATGGTAAATTTAAGAAAAAATCTTTCATAATGAAGGTCAATTCTAGAGTTACGATATTATGAAAGAATAAGACATTATTTTTTCTATTTAAGTAAAAGAAATTATATTTTTGAGGTATTAAGAATCTTAGAGTTTCATGTAAGAAGAAAAGAATGAGACTTTATGGTACTAAACCTTCAAATCTTGAACTATGCATACAAAAATAAAATTTTAGAAAATAAAATTAAAAAANGATATCAGAGTTCATGTATCGATCTCATGAGGAAAGGTTAACAATTATTCTTGGTAGTTTACTAGCTTCAGGAATCTAGCTTGGCCTGATTACAGGAGAGTTGAAATCCTAAAATCCTAACAAAAGAAATCACAAACACAGACGAAAAAAAATATAAAGTGGAGAAAAATTTGGTGTACTTGAAGACTGATGAGGCTTGTATCTCTAAGACTCGAGTATTGTGTGGTTTTCTTGGTTTTTCTTAATATTTTTCTACGTGATAGTTGTCAAACAGGAATAAATTTTCTTCTTAAGGCTGTACCTAAGTTAGAGAAAGACTTAGAAACCCATGAAGTTAAGTTTCCCTTAACCACATGGTGTTGCCTAGAATTCTTCTGATCCACTATCTTTGTAGGTGAATCCTACTAAAATATATCTATTATATCAAGATTTCAGGATTAACATATTTATTCCACTACGCAACAGATAGAAATTATAGATCAAGATAGATATTAACATCATAGTTAGCTAGACTATGAGTAAATAAATTCCATAAGGTTAACAAACATAAGGAAACAGAAGCTCAGAAAACGCTACATGTAAAACACCTCAAAAATTCGTGATAAAATCACTAACCTTACATCAAGGAAACATAAAATAGAATTTAGCCACACATAGTAGAGAAAACCACTTACAGTAAATCCATGCAGATCATCATTGCAAGAAAAAAAATAATTATAAAACATTTATTTAAGACTTGTTGTATACTTGATACACCAAAATAATGTAGTATTTTATGTATACATTTTATGCTTATTTTTGTGATATTGCACTTTAATGAATGATATTTTCATGTTTTTATTGTAGGTACATCAATTTTAAGCATTTGGAGCAAAAAGTAGCCAAAAGGAAAAAAATTGGAGCCAAAATGGAGATTTTCATGATCCTGGCGCCAAAGGCACCATTTTCCAGAAATCTAGAGCCATAAGCATCAGAAACTGGCGCCAAATGTGTCATTTTACAGAGAAGCGGCGCCAGAGGCAACATAATTGACGCCAGAGGAGCCAAAATTGGCACCATAGGCACCAGAATTTAGAGAAAACGAGAACTTCATTAGGCTGGCGCCAGAAGTGCCAGAGACGAATTAAAATGGAGTAAAGCATTTCATGATTATTATTGAGTAGTTTTTGAAGGCTTCAAACAATTCAAACGTCCCATGGAGTGGTTCAAGGCATTTAGACACTTTGGAAGACTCTTTAATGAAGTGATATGTCTCTTGGATGGCGGGACTTGTCTCTTGGTGTTAAAAGATGTGACTTTTGGGGAAAAATTTGGAGAGAATTTTGAATTCTTTTTGAAAAGAAGGCTGACCCTAATTAGAAAAGGAGAGGAATCTAAAAAAGACAGAGGGGCATGAGATATAGAGAAAGGTTTTGGCGTGAGAGGGAAGTGTTGGAGAATAGAGGATTTTCTTCTAGGGTTGTAAGAGGAGAGGGAAGGTGAGAGATGTCTTCTTCATTACACTTCTAAGAGGGATTTGAGTGTGATTGTAAAGAGAGAAAATGCATAAAAGGAACTTTTAGGGATTTTCTTGAGAAGGAGTGTGAGATAAGTTGTGTTCTTTTCTTTCTTTATTTTGTAAACTTATTTTTATATATGAAAGCCGTGTTTTATCGTATCTTTCTCGTGAATTCTGAGTAGTCTTCTTTATAGTTTTCCCTATAATGAGATATGGTTTTGTAAAAAATTTGTTTTATTTTGTAAGGTTTTAAATGTCAATAAATTGTGATGATTTGAACTCTTATCTTCATTTATTTTTTGATCCGACCAATTGAAAGGTTAAAATTTGTTGAAAAACATACGATCTGATAGAGCTATGCTTTCTACAGCAAGGTAAGAGTCACATTCAATTTCATGGGTGAGAATGTAATCCAGGGGGTTGCATGCAAATAAATAGGGAAATATACTTTGATGGGTGCAAAATTGAAGATTTTAAGGTGACAAATTAAAATCCTCAACTTAGTCCAGTAGCTTGGAAACTAAAGCGAGATTGTTAGCCCTCAGGCGAGGGAGAAGTGAGAGCACTGGAGTGGCAGCCAATATCCTCTCAACTTAACCACGGATTTAGGGACAAAACTCTGGATTAATCAATGTTCTTTATGCACTCTTAGAGGGTAAAGAATAAGATTACTTCTATTTGACACAATACAATTTTATATGTATTTTAAATGATTTTAGTTTCTTCACATTCCATAAACTCAATGTAAAGGGGAAGGATGCTTTCTTAAATTTGAACTTTTCATTTCAAAACTTGGTTTAGTCTTTATAAGCTTACTTTTGAAGTTTAGCAATTAATTTAGTTAAATTAGTTCTTTTAACTACATTTCATTTACCGCACATTAAATTTACTTTTGATTTATTTTGCTTACTTAAGCTTTATTGTTTAAATATTGTATTTGACATTATAACCATACGAATTTACAACTCCATGTGGGATCAATACTTAGGACTCCATTAAAACCCTTTATTACTTGAGCGATATATACACTTGCATTATTCTTACGGGGTTTGACAACTTAGAGATTTAAAAGATAAATTTACTTATACTGAATTTATTTTTATTGAGATTGAGCTGCATAATTACTATTAGTGTTGTCTTGTGTGTATTGTAATATTGAAAAATATTTATAATGCACATCATAGAAATCGACCGCCGCATCAAATTTTTGGCGCTATTACCGGGGAGTAAGGGTAAATTATTTTATAACTGAGAACATTTTATCTCAACTTAAAAACTATTTTTAGTTTAATTAAACATTTTTATATTTTAGTGTGTTTGCTTATTTTTATTGGTAATTGGGTTTGTGTATGCATAGTTTAAGATTGATAGATTTAATACCTTACGATTTATAGTTAGAAAGAACAATTAGAAAATTTTGAAAACCACAAAAAGAGATAGATAATTTGAACAAAATGGCTTGCAACTTAAATAATTCAGAAAATGAAAATGAACATTATCAGAGACCTTTAAGAGACTATGCTAATCCTACAGCAGATAAAATTCATTTGAGTATACAAAACCCTACTGTAGCTACCAATTCATTTGAGCTTAAACATGCTATTAACCAAATGATACAAAATAATCACTTTGGGGGAACACTGAATGAAGATCTTAACTTACACCTTGCTAGTTTTCTAGAATTGTGTGCTATATTTAAATATGATGAAGTGTCGAATGATGCTGTTAGACTTAGAATTTTTCCTTTTTCACTAAGGAATAAAGCTAAGATAGGGTTAAACTCATTAGCACCTCGATCTATCAGAACATGGGGAGGTTTATCACAAAAATTGTAGATTAAAATGCCTTTCTGAAGAGGGCGACAGGATTCCAGTTCCGACGATCAACAACTTCCAACGGGCAAATCCCTTAACTAAAATAGTGTCGACCACCCCAGCTGCCCGCCTTATGTGCAAGAAGAAGTAGAAAATGAAGAAGAGGAAGAAAAGGAAGAAGAGGATGATGAAGAGTAAAAATTATTTTGGTTTCGTTTATTTTTATGTGTTGTTATTTGTTTTGTTTTATTATGGATAGTACGAGTGGAACAATTTATGTGTTTAGATTATGGATCTATTAAACTGCTATATGTAATAATAAATTGTATACCCTTTTTTCAGCTTTTTAGTTGCTTTAGTCTATTATTTATGTCTGTAATTTGTCTTTTCTTATAAAATTCATTGATATATTATGTCTCATTTAATGCTTTAAAGCCTGTATTTTTTCAATTAGCACCTGCAAAATATCTATAACCAAGTTTCATATTCAGAATCAGCTACAGGTTAGTTTTTATTTCTATGTATTTACTATTTTCTTTCACCTAAAAATTTTTTGTACTTCATACTTTACTTGTATTTAAAAACTTAAGTTTAGAGAGAAAGAAAATTTTTGTAAAAGAAGTGAACTAAAATATTTTTGTTTTCAATTAACTATACTTTTAAAATTAATTTAACATGATAATGGATATTAGAGTTTAACTTTAAAATAATTATATTTTTCTTTGTAAATACTATGGTAAATTTAAGCAAAAATCTTTCATAATGAAGTTCAATTCTAGAGTTACGATATTATGAAAGAATAAGACAATATTTTTTCTATTTAAGTAAAAGAAATTATATTTTTGAGGTATTAAGAATCTTAGAGTTTCATGTAAGAAGAGAAGAATGAGAGTTTATGGTACTAAACCTTCAGATCTTGAACTATGCATACAAAAATAAAATCTTAGAAAATAAAATTAAAAAAAACTCAAATATATATATATATATATATATATATATATATATATATATATATATATATATATATATATATATATATATATATATAT
>JXCR01089050.1:34015-87013 GCA_002079205.1 Phalaenopsis hybrid cultivar | reverse complement strand
TGAATTCGATAAAAGTTCTTGTCTACAATAACTCATCTTAGCATGAAATTTTAAAGTTTGATTTTCCAAAATTCACTACTTTACTCTAAAATTAAAATTAACTAAATTAAATAAAAACCCAATCTATGAAGGCTAGTTAAATTTTGGGAAGTTTATATGTAATCAAAATCTTTTCCCTCTTGCACTGAAGATAATGGCATAAGAAGTAGAAGAATTTATAGAATTATGTAATAATTTTTGTGCCAATAAGGAACATATGTCTACATACCCTCTTTAAAGTGTATATATAAGCTTAATAATCTATTTGGCTTACACAACTAGCAGAGATGCAAAGCTGGTTAAAAAGCCTTACAACTCATGGTAAAAAACCCATTCACTTACATCAATTGTCACCTAGAAGCTTTTAATATAAATAGATCATGAAGTCCATTTCATTTAAAAGTTGCATCACCACCTAACTACTTCATCATAGCCAACTGGACAATGTGAGTGCACTCAAGTTGTGAAGTCACCACTCTTTTGAGTCTTAGTCTCAACAAACAACATATTTTAACATAACCTATAACCAATATGTTATGTTAATGAAGCAACAAAGATTTTACTCATCACATGGAAATTAAAATTATTCTATAATAAAAGAAGTTTTCTTACGCCTATCACTAATTCATAATAAGAAGAAAGAGTAAAGAAAGCTACTCACTAAGCTTGGAGAAAACACATGGATTATTCATTGCAAATGAAATTAAAGTCATACAACTATATTGCAACAATTCAAAGAAATTACAAAAGTGTACAAGACTTATCTTTACAGAAGATTCATGCCCTCCTTGCATAGTGCCTTGTCCCACAATTATACCAAAAGAGTAAAAGACTCATCTTTATAGAGTGTAATTAAAATTCTTTGCTAATTGACAGCTGGAATACAATATTTTGTTATTTCAACGTCTTTTTTTGTTAGACCAATACTGACCCACTTGGGAGGGGTATCTAAAATGAACATCTGAACTCTCGAAGTCCTTAGATATGTATTTCTTTCCTAAAGAGTATAGCACATTTTATCAACAGAGAAATTATACATAAGGGTCTTTCAAAGTCGTGAAGATCAATACGAGGAGTAATACAATCTTTATTTTTAGAGATATTGATAATGCAACTATCAGAATTGCATTTAGGTAATAATATACTCGATGCGGAAGTTGTTTAATTATTTCAATTATTTATACAGGCATAGGATCCACCCGTTCATGTCTCAAAATGTCTGCGGGATTTTCTTCTGTATCTTTAGTGTAGCTATAATAGTAGTTATATTGTATGGCAATCCTCCCTTTACTCTCTTCCATTGATTGGGCTTTGAATAGGTTCTCTTTTCTAAATGTCAAACCCATCCTCTATCACAAGCTTCCTTCACAAGCTCAATGACAATGTTCTATTATTCTTCATTAAACACTTTGGAGTACAACATTATACCTTCTATTATGTCAATTTTTTTGCCCTTACTTATCTTAAAATAATGAAATGACCTATCGAACAACAGGTTTTGTTGTTACCATAGGGTTGATAATCTGAATGATAAGGGAATTTGATGCAAAAATGGCCCTCTTCATTTCAACCTATTTGAGATCAATGTTTTCCATCCTTAGGATAGGATAAACTTATACTAGAGTGTGTTTTGGAATCTGAAATTCAAATTTGGTAAAGACCTCCTTCATAAGCTATGGTGGAGGATCTTGTTCCTTCTTTTTCTTGGCTCTTTTCAACCACTTATTTTGATTTCTGCAATGTGCACAGGTTAAACCAGTTTTTATTTTTTTGTAATCTGGTTAATGAAGCATCCAAAATTCCATGAGCGGTGGCAACCACTACTGATTAATCTCTCATCATCCATTTTCTATTCTTGTTCTGCCCACTCTGTCTTCTTTTGAGTCATTCTCTATTGTATTTAGTAATTCCAGAATGGCTTGTTTTTCTTTAGCTTCCTTCTTACTAATGATGGACAATAACTATCTATTATATTATAATTCCCCTTTTTCCAAATCAAAATTAAAAAAAAAAATCATTGATCTCCTTCTACAAGTTGACGGTCCAGAGCTAAGCATACACTGCTGCAGAAAGTGAAACAAGCTTGTTGCTTGACATTTTTCTACAAGTAATAGGTTAATGTGAACATGTATGTTTAGATATTATCTTAAGTTTGTTAATGTATATTTAAGTTCATTAAAACTTCATTTCAGTTCATTTTTATTTAATTTCAAGAAATATTTTATTTTCTTTTGGTAGGAAAATCGTAAGCACCTGCCTAATCAGCAGAAAGAAGTTTTTCAAAGTAAAATTTAAATTATGCAAGCGAAACCAAGTTAAAAGAGATAAATTTTAATTCTTATTTTCATTATTTTCCAAGTTTACTAATGAGCCATTTGCAGGTATCACAATATTTTTTCAAATACTTACCCATTCATTAAGGGCATATATCTTTATCCTTGACAATTGACTAGTTGGTAGGTTCCTCCAGAGTATGTCTTTTCAATAACATATGACCCCTCCTATTTTGGTTCAAACTTTCCACCTATTTTACAGTGAGTAAGAATAAATCTTTGGAGGACTAAGACCAAACCACAAATTCAAAATCTTCTTGAATGAACCAACTTATCATGGGCTCGTATCATTTTTGTTAGAGATAAATCCAAATTTTACTGAGTTTGTAAACGTTTAACCTTCAAACTATCAAGTTCTTTGAGTCATAGCTTTGTGTTTTCTTCCTCAATTATTTTTTCAGCAACTATTGCTCTAAGAGAAGGGATTTGTACCTTGAGCAAAACTACAACTTTAGACCCATACACTAGAGCAAAGGGTGTTGACCATATCGGTGTTTAATATGTGGCATAGTTTGCCCACAAAGCTTCTTACAACTATTCTATCAATGACTTGTACTACAAGTTAATGTAATTTTTTTAGATAGAGATATGTATTTTTAAATTTTTTATTTAAATCTTAGATTTAGTTAATTCAAAATCTCAAATTAATTACTTATCCTACGTGATATCCTTGTCATCCATGGTGGCATCTAAGGCTTGCATGATGTCATTCAATGAAGAAGCTTTCCATGTGAGCATCTGAGCTAGCATTGATCCAGTGCTTTCCTCCTCTGTGGCTTCATTGGTGCAATCTAATCATGATCGTCCATTTCCAATACATGGAATTGATGGAATCGGGTCATCTTCCTCACAAAACAATTAACTAAGAACTGTTCATGTTTGGACAACAAGATTGCTTTGGATCCTTGAACAAATTTCATGATTTTTGTTTTTAAAGCTCATTGTGCTTAGACAAACACATCCATATGGTTACTTAGGCATGGTGTAATAGTTTGCTTCATAATGGTCTAAATTTGAGCCAAATTTTAAGGTTTATGGCACATATCTGGTCTCAATTGGTGTGGCCTCAATTGAGGCTGACAGAAACAATAACATGGTCCTTTTCAAGCTTTTCCTTGGTTCAATTTGAGATGAATTTTGGTCAAGGTATGTTCTTAATGAAATGGTAGTTCATTTTCAGCCTAAAATGGGTTAGAGGCCTCAGGACGACTGAATTTTGATTGAGAAAGTGTCGTGGATGTGACGTGTAGGGAAGCTTTTAGGATGTTTAGATTGGAGTTTTTTCAAGGTTCATGTCAAACCAAAATTTTATCATGGATTTTGGATTTGAAATTGGGGTTCCCTAATGAATTTTAGAGGCAAAAAACTAGGGGGCTTTGACTGCCTAGAGGATACAAATTAATTACTATATTGAGTGTAAGAAGGCTTAAGGATTCTATCTTTTCTTCTCCTTGGGAGCTTTCGAGCATGTCTATAAATATCCATTGGAGGCCATGAATGAGCTATAGATTGATTAGAGAAGGTGGGAGGTGGCTCAGGGAGGTTTATAGAAGTTAAGAGGATTGAATTTCAGCTGTGGATAATCAATCCCCCATTTTTCATGGTGTGATCATCATGAAACAAAGTATGGAGAAGAGGGTGGCTAAGGTGGGGATTTTTCTATTTGGACTAGAGATGAGGTGGATAAAGGGTTCAGGGATGAGCTGGTCTAACTCTCCCAAGCTGGTCCAAGTAGATAGAGAAGGGGGAGCCATGTGGAATGACATGTGGCCTTCTCTTCACGAAGACTAAGACAAAGTCAACAATGCTGCCTTTAGGCATCTTAATGTGTACTCATGGGTTATTTGTGGTATGAGCGGTTTTTGTTGGGTTGTAGGTAGGGGTGTAAATGAGATGAACATGAGCTAGCCTAGGCTCTGCTTATATTCAGCTTGTTTATATTTTGAGCTCGCAAAGTGTGTTCATGTTCGACTCATTTACTTAGCGAGCCAAACACGAGCCGTTCATGAACAAAGAGTTGGTTTTACAACCCTAATTATGTAGTTGTAAGATGTTAAGGATTGAGTCAAGATTTAAAACATCATTTGAATCTAATTTAATAATTTTTATCTATTTTTTTCATTAATACTTTTAATTGATTATAAATCTTTGTAGCTTTGCAGTCAATTAAATTTTTTAAAAATACTACTCATCAAAGATATATATGTATATGTGTATATATATAATATACAGATAATTGATTAGTAGTATTTCAAGCCAAAATGAGCTGAACACGAACGTATAACTTCTTTGTGCAATAATCTGGATTATAATTTGCATTATCATTCTAAAAATGAGGTGAATATTCAAGTTTGAATTATAATGCTTATATCTTTGAAAGAGTAAATCCCAAAAGAGTGGCAAATTCTCAAGAAGCTATTCTGAAAATTTTAATTTCTCGNAAATCTGTATTTATGGCCCATAAATATTTCTGTTTGGGCAGAGTTCCTTTTTCAATGTAAGATATTAGTAACCTATCTAATGAATGCAAGTTTTGCTTTTATCCTTCCTGGTATTGTGTTTTCAACTGTTTTATGAAGGATCTTTTAAATTGAATATGTAGTTATTGGAAGCATAAAAACTGTTTTCTTGTTTTTTTAATCTTCAGGAATTTAGTTTTGATTAATTCATGTAAAAGTAGGACCTTTTTTATATGTATGCATTGTTGCTGTTAATTGTGTGATTTATTTTGTTATGCAGTAATGTAGCTTTTTGCAATATAAACAAGAGCAGTACCATATTTACATTAATTTAATTTTCTATAAGTGATCTACTATTGCTAGAAATGATAGAATTTCAGCTTATTTTGTGTATTATAGAATCTTATGGCATCAACTCTGCCAGGCATACCAATGGACCTTTCTTTCTATGGATAGTTGATTCTTCTCCATATGCATCCTAATTCTTAGATTTTATCTTTTAGTATTTATATCGTCGTGTGATGGAGAATACATTAAGAATAAATGGATGATACTTGTGGGAAATATGGATCAATTGTCCAAAAGATCCTCATATTGTGTCTTGACAGAGATGACACCACATTGTTATGCATATGGAGATGCTAGTAATCAAATTTTTTTTCAATGATTGGAGGTTGAGAATACATCGACTCAGTATATATAGTTAGGTATTATTTGATTTTAGGCCACCGGAAAGCCAAAATTGGGTAAGGCCAAGGCTAGCAGGAGAGGTGGATGCCTTACATGGTTGGTGGAGATGATGTTNAGTTTACTAAAATTTTACTTAAGTCAAATCAACTTCGATTCCCAAACTTATGTGCCAAAAACATGACTCCCACTGCCCATGTGTGCTTACACCCTTAATTCTCGACTGAGTGATATTTAATGAATAATTCTCATTTGTCTCTACAATTGGATTTTACACATTAAGTATATTACGCAAGTGCACATATTGTTCAAGTAATATAGAGCTTTCTTTCAAAAACTTTTACTATCAATCCCACGAGGAAATGTGTTAATTCATAGTGAATTCGATAAAAGTTCTTGTCTACAATAACTCATCTTAGCATGAAATTTTAAAGTTTGATTTTCCAAAATTCACTACTTTACTCTAAAATTAAAATTAACTAAATTAAATAAAAACCCAATCTATGAAGGCTAGTTAAATTTTGGGAAGTTTATATGTAATCAAAATCTTTTCCCTCTTGCACTGAAGATAATGGCATAAGAAGTAGAAGAATTTATAGAATTATGTAATAATTTTTGTGCCAATAAGGAACATATGTCTACATACCCTCTTTAAAGTGTATATATAAGCTTAATAATCTATTTGGCTTACACAACTAGCAGAGATGCAAAGCTGGTTAAAAAGCCTTACAATTCATGGTAAAAAACCCATTCACTTACATCAATTGTCACCTAAAAGCTTTTAATAGAAATAGATCATGAAGTCCATTTCCTTTAAAAGTTGCATCACCACCTAACTACTTCATCATAGCCAACTGGACAATGTGAGTGCACTCAAGTTGTGAAGTCACCACTCTTTTGAGTCTTAGTCTCAACAAACAACATATTTTAACATAACCTATAACCAATATGTTATGTTAATGAAGCAACAAAGATTTTACTCATCACATGGAAATTAAAATTATTCTATAATAAAAGAAATTTTTCTTACGCCTGTCACTAATTCATAATAAGAAGAAAGAGTAAAGAAAGCTACTCGCTAAGCATGGAGAAAACACATGGATTATTCATTGCAAATGAAATTAAAGTCATACAACTATATTGCAACAATTCAAAGAAATTACAAAAGTGTACAAGACTTATCTTTACAGAAGATTCATGCCCTCCTTGCATAGTGCCTTGTCCCACAATTATACCAAAAGAGTAAAAGACTCATCTTTATAGAGTGTAATTAAAATTCTTTGCTAATTGACAGCTGGAATACAATATTTTGTTATGTCAAAGTCTTTTTTTGTTAGACCAATACTGACCCACTTGGGAGGGGTACCTAAAATGAACATCTGAACTCTCGAAGTCCTCAGATATGTATTTCTTTCCTAAAGAGTATAGCACATTTTTTCAACAGAGAAATTATACATAAGGGTCTTTCAAAGTCGTGAAGATCAATACGAGGAGGAATACAATCTTTATTTTTAGAGATATTGATAATGCAACTATCAGGATTGCATTTAGGTAATAATATACTCGATGCGGAAGTTGTTTAATTATTTCAATTATTTATACAAGCATAGGATCCACCCGTTCATGTCTCAAAATGTCTGCGGGATTTTCTTCTTTATCTTTAGTGTAGCTATAATAGTATATATATTGTATGGTAATCCTCCCCTTTACTCTGTTCCATTGATTGGGCTCTGAATAGGTTCTCTTTTCTAAATGTCAAACCCATCCTCTATCACAAGCTTCCTTCATAAGCTCAATGATAATGTTCTATTATTCTTCATTAAACACTTTGAGTACAGCATTATACCTTCTATTATGTCAATTTTTTTGCCCTTACTTTTTTTAAAATAATGAAACGACCTATCGAACAACAGGTTTTGTTGTTACCATAGGGTTGATAATCTGAATGGTAAGGGAATTTGATGCAAAAATGACCCTCTTCATTTCATCCTATTTGAGATCAATGTTTTCCATCCTCAGAATAGGATAAACTTATACTAGAGTGTGTTTTGGAATTTGAAATTCAAATTTGGTAAAGACCTCCTCCATAAGCTATGGTGGAGGCTCTTGTTCTTTCTTTTTTTGGCTCTTTTCAACCATTTTTTTTTTATTTCTGCAATGTGCACAGGTTAAACCAATTTTTATTTTTTTGTAATCTGGTTATTGAAGCATCCAAAATTCCATGAGCGGTGGCAACCACTACTGATTAATCTCTCATCATCCATTTTCTATTCTTGTTCTGCCCACTCTGTCTTCTTTTGAGTCATTTTATATTGTAGTTGTAATTCCAGAATGGCTTGTTTTTCGTTAGCTTCCTTCTTACTAATGATGGACAGTAATTATCTATTATATTATAATTCCCCTTTTTCCAAATTAAAATTAAAAAAAAAATCATTGATCTCTTTCTACACGCTGACGGTCCAAAGCTGAGCATACACTGCTGCAAAAAGTGAAACAAGCTTGTTGCTTGACATTTTTCTACAAGTAATAGGTTAATGTGAACATGTATGTTTTGATTTTATCTTAAGTTTGCTAATGTATATTTAAGTTCATTAAAACTTCATTTCAATTCATTTTTATTTAATTTCAAGAAATATTTTATTTACTTTTGGTAGGAAACTCGTAAGCACCTGCCTAACCAGCAGAAAGAAGTTTTTCAAAGTAAAATTTAAAATATGCAATCAAAACAAAGTTAAAAGAGATAAATTTTAATTCTTATTTTCATTATTTTCCAAGTTTAATAATGAGCCATTTGCATGTATCACAATATTTTTTCAAATACTGCCCCATTCATTAAGGGCATATATCTTTATCCCTGACAATTGACTAGTTGGTAGGTTCCTCCAGAGTATGTCTTTTCAATAACATACGACCCCTCCTATTTTGGTTCAAACTTTCCACCTATTTTATAGTGAGTAAGAATAAATCTTTGGAGGACTAAGACCAAAACACCAATTCAAAATCTTCTTGAATAAACGAACTTATCGTGGGCTCGTATCATTTTTGTTAGATATAAATCCAAATTTTACTGAGTTTGTAAACGTTTAACCTTCAAACTATCAAGTTATTTGAGTCATAGCTTTGTGTTTTCTTCCTCAGTTATTTTTTCAGCAACTATTGCTCTAAGAGAAGGGAGTTGTACCTTGAGCAAAATTACAACTTTAGACCCATACACTAGAGCAAAGGGTGTTGACCATGTCGGTGTTTAATATGTGGCATAGTTTGCCCACAAAGCTTCTTACAATTATTCTATCAATGACTTGTACTACCTGTTAATGTAATTTTTTTAGATAGAGATATGTATTTTTAAATGTTTTATTTAAATCTTAGATTTAGTTAATTCAAAATCTCAAATTAATTACTTATCTTATGTGATATCCTTATCATCCATGGTGGCATCTAAGGCTTGCATGACGTCATTCAATGGAGAAGCTTTCCATGTGAGCATCTGAGCTAGCATTGATCCAGTGCTTTCCTCCACTGTGGCTTCATTGGTGCAATCTAATCATGACCGTCCATTTCCAATACATGGAATTGATGGAATCGGGTCATCTTCCTCACAAAACAATTAACTAAGAACTGTTCATGTTTGGACAACAAGATTGCTTTGGATCCTTGAACAAATTTCATGATTTTTGTTTTTAAAGCTTATTGTGCTTAGACGAACACATCCATATGGCTACTTAGGCATGATGTAATATTTTGCTTCATAATGGTCTAAATTTGAGCCAAATTTTAAGGTTTATGGCACATATCTGGTCTCAATTGGTGTGGCCTCAATTGAGGCTGACAGAAACAATAACATGGTCCTTTTCAAGCTTTTCCTTGGTCCAATTTGAGATGAATTTGGGTCAAGGTATGTTCTTGATGAAATGGTAGTTCATTTTCAGCCTAAAATGGGTTAGAGGCCTCGGGACGACTGAATTTCGATTGAGAAAGTGTCGTGGGCGTGACATGTAGGGAAGCTTTTAGGATGTTTAGATTGGAGTTTTTGCAAGGTTCATGTCAAACCAAAATTTTATCATGGATTTTGGATTTGAAATTGGGGTTCCCTAATGGATTTTAGAGGCTAAAAACTAGGGGGATTTGACTGCCTAGAGGATACAAATTAATTACTATATTGAGTGTAACAAGGCTTAAGGATTCTATCTTTTGTCTTCTTCTCCTTGGGAGCTTTTGAGCATGTCTATAAATATCCATTGGAGGACATGAATGAGCTATAGATTGATTAGAGAAGGTGGGAGGTGGCTCAGGGAGGTTTATAGAAGTTAAGAGGATTGCATTTCAGTTGTGGATAATCAATCCCCCATTTTTCATGGTGTGATCATCATGAAACAAAGTATGGAAAAGAGGGTGGCTAAGGTGGGGGATTTTTCTATTTGGACTACAGATGAGGTGGATAAAGGGTTCAGGGATGAACTGGTTTAACTCTCCCAAACTGGTCCAAGTAGATAGAGAAGGGGGAGCCATGTGGAATGACATGTGGCCTTCTCTTCATGAAGACTAAGACAAAGTCAACAATGCTGCCTTTAGGCTTCTTAATGTGTACTCATGGGTTATTTTTGGTATGAGTGGTTTTTTTTGGGTTGTAGGTAAGGGTGTAAATGAGATGAACATGAGCTAGCCTAGGCTCTGCTTATATTCGGCTCGTTTATATTTTGAGCTCGCAAAGTGTGTTCATGTTTGACTCATTTACTTAGCGAGCCAAACACGAGTCGTTCATGAACAAAGAGTTGGTTTGACAACCCTAATCATGTAGTTGTAAGATGTTAAGGACTGAGTCAAGATTTAAAACATCATTTGAATCTAATTTAATAATTTTTAATCTATTTTTTTCATTAATACTTTTAATTGATTATAAATCTTTGTAGCTTTGCAGTCAATTAATTTTTTTAAAAATACTACTCATCAAAATATATATGTATATGTGTATATATATAATATACAGATAATTAATTAGTAGTATTTCAAGCCAAAATGAGCCAAACACGAACGTATAACTTCTTTGTGCAATAATCAGGATTATAATTTGGATTATCATTCTGGAAATGAGGTGAATATTCAAATTTGAATTATATTGCTTCTATCTTTGAAAGAGTAAATCCCAAAAGAGTGGCAAATTCTCAAGAAGCTATTCTTAAAATTTTAATTTCTCTAGTTATAGATATTGAGAG
The DNA here is from genome assembly GCA_002079205.1 of Phalaenopsis hybrid cultivar. NCBI lineage: Eukaryota > Viridiplantae > Streptophyta > Magnoliopsida > Asparagales > Orchidaceae > Phalaenopsis > Phalaenopsis hybrid cultivar. The sequence goes on along the minus strand of JXCR01089050.1, from coordinate 76,282 downwards.
GAAGTTAGATCAATATATAGAAATATATCCTCAAGGAAGCCCAATTATTGAGGAAAATTCATTTGGACAATGATTGAAACTAGCCATGAGATACATAATTCTTATTCTGATTATTACAATCCAGGTTGAGAAAATCATTTAAATTTTAATAGGAATAATAATTTTTGAGGAGAGGACCAATTTTGGGAAGAAAATCAATTTAATCAGACATGTAGTTGGAATAATCATGGCTACTATAATAATGAACTTTCTTTCTCTTATAATTTTAATTTCAAACCCCTGAATGAGGAGAAGGATTTATTAGAAGAGGTTATCATTCAAATGGAGAGTGAGTTGAAGTGTCAAGCGATCGCAATAAGGAATATGAAAAACCAATTGGAACAGATTATTAACTCAATTAATCATCATATTTAATTTAACTCCAACCCACAAGATGAGGAGAAGGAATTAATGTTAGAAGAGGTTGTTATTCAAATGACAAGTGAGTTGGAAAATTAAGAGGTCGCACTAAGGAATATAGAAAACCAACTAGAGCAAATTATTAATGCAATTAGCAGCTACCCCCAGAGATTTTACCTAGTGACCCCGAGATAAACCCTAAACAGATGAATGATGAGCAATATAAAGTTATCGAACTAATATTTAGAAGAGAATTTGAGGATATGTTTCAAAAGAAATATGAGTTCGGATAAGAAGATTGAAAGACAAATGAAAAAAATCCCTACAGAATTAGAAAAACTTATTTCCTCAACTAAGATAAATATAGAAAGACCACCTCTACAATTTACTCGGTACTTAAGGGAAGAGTGAAAGATAACTCTAAACAAAAGAGTAACCAAGAAGAATTTGATCAAGAATCTGAATTATCTAGAGGTAATCCGATAAAAAATTTAGGAGATCATGAAGTATCTTATAAAGATCTATTTCTTATAAAATTTAAGGATTATATTAATATGAAAATTGGGAAAATTGCTAGAAGAATAATGGATCTAGAAAGAAATATGAGGAACAAGGATATGAATCAATCTGAAATGGAAGAGCTGAAAGAAAAGTTTAAATTCGAGGATTTTTTAGAAATCTTGGGATTTAGAAAAGATTGGGTGATTGATCAACGATTACATAAACATAATTCTAATCCAGGTGGAATCATTTTTTGAGCTGATGACATTAAAAAAAAAATACTTTATGGGAGGTAACCCATAGTTATCAGTGTGGTTTGATTTAGTGTGGTTAAGTGTTATGATTGTTAATGTTGTATTGTGTTTGCTTTAGTGTGGATTGATCATTTTGATTGATGATTGGTACATGTTTGGATTGTTAGTAGTTTGATTTGATTTTTGTGTGTCATGAGGGAGGTGATTTTCTTAACTCCTTATTAAGGTTAGACTTGTATGTTCTCTTGTAGTAGTTACATTAAGGAGTCCACTAAAACTCAGGTCTCACCCGAACTTGAGTTTTAGAATAGACATTATGAATTTAACAGTTACAATTCCATCTCAATTTTCTTACTTCCTTTCTTTGACTTCATTTTCATTTGGTAAGAGTAGCTAACCTATTTGATGAGTAACACATGAATGAATTTACACTATCCTTATAACTGCTAGGGGTGCTTAATTATTGGGATATGGTGAAACCTGAGGTTGGTGTTAGTGACCCAATGTATCAGGGATGATCTTTTCTTTGGGATTAGAATCTATAAAATAAGTGTCCAATATATCTGTGTAGTGATTCTGTTAGAAATTGAAAGTAAGTTAGTGAGATGCAATGAGTAAAAGGAAGAATTGACCTCATTTATCATGTGTGTTTGTGTTTGTGTTTATGTTTATGTTACAATAATATAATGATTTGGAGAACACAAAAATTTATATATTCCTATGATGATACCTATTCTGCTTGTTAGACCTTTCTTCCAATTTTATCAAGCATGTTTAGTTTAGATTTACTTTCTACTAAATGTTTTCTATACTCATAAATAATTGTAGATGTTTTTTATAGACATTTTTGGTAGATAGAATTTCTAAACTGTTTTTCTTCCTACTTATATCTTCTATACTAAATTCTATGCATATTAAAAATCAAGTTTAGGGGTAGGAAGAAAAATAAAATTTTAAAGTGAGTATACTTTCTTTTAGTTTAGTATTATTGCAAGCATGTTTTAGGCTAGATTTACTTTCTCCTGTAGTCATTCTATCATGATTATGAATGTATATGAATTTGATAGAATGTTGTAGTAGTAAGTAGAATCAACTTTTACTTTTTTTTTCCTGCTACATTTTACGGAATTAATTGGTGGGGGGAAAAATTTTTCTTTTAAAAGAAAGAAACTATTTTTTTTGTCCTCAATTAGCTATATTTTTAAAATTTAATTTGACATGACCATTAGTTTTAGAGGCTAACTTTAAATAACTATATTTGTGTTTCTAAATATATAGTAGACCTAAGTAAAAGTTTTCAACAATGAAAGTTAATTCTAGAGTTAAAATGTTTGGTATGAAAGGATAAGACTATGCTTTTATTTAAAATAAAGGGAATTATATTTTTGAACTATTAAGAATCTTAGAGTTTCATGTAAGAAGAAAAGAATGAGACTTTATGAAAAATCTTCAAAGCTAATATGAATTATAAAGTGAAGGAAGGTGAAAAGTTTGTAACATTAAGAAGAGAATAGTGAAGCTCAAAATCATTAAACGTTATTCAGATATAGTAATCCTCACATGAAAAAGAAAAAAAAAAGAAAAAATTGAAAATGATTCTGAAAGAAAATAAAAAGAAAAGCTAATTCAAAAGAAAATAAAAAGAAAAAAGAAAAGAAAATAAAATAAAATTATGTGAGGAGAAGCTTGAGGAGATGTCTAATAAAAAATTTGTTTCACTTGAATCAACTTCAGGAAGAAGGCTTTATTAGATTTTCTAAACTTGTATTTGAGTATTTTCATCCTTACTAATAAAGATCTCATGAAGTTCTTTTTCATATGAATATTCTATGTAACCTTAATATGACAAATTGCAATTCTTCTTGAAATGAATAGAGAATCAGAAATCTTAGACTTCACTACTAAGTATTCTTACACTTTTAGTTTTTACTTAAGTTGTTAAAAAATTTTTTTAAGTTGTGATATTATATTTAGTAGATCAAATTATAGAAATTTAGAAGTTATACTCTCTACCATAAGTCATATTTTTATGGAGTAAAAGTGTTACTTGAGGACAAGTAACATTTTAGTTTGGGGTGCTTTGATGCACAAAAAATATATGCATTTTTATACCTATATTTTATACTTATTTTTTGTGTTATTGCACTTTAAAGGAAGTTATTTTGCATGTTTTTGGCTTCGAGTACAAGAAATGGACTTTTACTGAAGAATAAGCAAAAACAGGGTAATTTGGAGCTAAAATGAGCAAGAAAGAAAATTCTGGCCTGACACATTTCGATATGTATTTCTATGCTTAATCTATTTCTCACTTCTCACATATTTTTGAATTAAATTATACTTTAAAGAAAGGTTTTTTCATGATTATTTTTGCATGCATATCTGTTATGAACAAAATGCAACTGAAACGTGGCAAAATGAAGCCAAATGAAGCGAAACGGTGGAGCTACTGCAGACCGGCACCGACGGCGCCTGAATCCAAAGAATGAAGAAAATATGGAACCAACAAGGCCCAGAATGGTGCCGACAACACCCGAGATAGCTTGGACGCAATTTTGGGTAGTTATAACCTAGATTCAATGTATTTGGATACTTTTTGGAAGGTTGCTTGAGACGTCTCATGAGAAATTTGTTTTTACACTATAATAGAGCAATTTTATATTAGAAAGGGTGGTGTGTGTGAGTCGAAAATGTGGAGAATGTTTATAGATCTTAGAATAGGAGTAGAAATATAGATTTCTACCTTTTAGGAAAGATTGGAGAGGGATTTTGAGAGAATATATAAGGAGATGTACTAGCATTGCATAGATCAACTCGAGACTTTGTGGGAGAGATTTTCATCTTTCTTTTAAAGGGGAAAAACTAAGTATTGTGTTCTTCATTATCTTTTGAATTTTTAAACACTTATCTAGTGTACATTTTTTTATTTAATAAAGTTTTTCATTATTTTTTCTTTATGCTTTGTGTTGTATCTTCCTTACTCTTTCTTTTTATTAGGAAATAGTGACATGAGAAGATTATGTCATTGTTTTCCCTTTACTTTTCTTTTGTAATGAGTAGGATTCATTTTTAGGATATTGGCACACATGCTTAAAGAATTTTTAATTATAAATGTGATGGTTTTTACTTACACTTTATTTACATTACAATAAGGGCCCGTTGTAGTGTTAAAATTTGTTGTAGTTGCATTAAGACTCGAGAGGGTGGTGTAATTTTCAACAAAGTGGAACCACATCCAAACTCCATGGATGATGAAGTTCCAAATAAATAGGGAAATATATATCTTACTGGGCAAAGAATTGAAGATTCTAGGGTGACAGACTAAAATCCCCAATTTGGTCTTAGTGTTTAAGAACTAAAGTGAGAGTTAGCCTTCAACAGAAGGGAAGTGAGAGCTCTCGAGTGAGAGCCAGTATCCTCACAGCCGAGCCACCGATTTAGAGACTAAACATAAGATTAGCCAATGATTCTTTATAACACTTGATTGAGGGTAGAGAATTAAAAATTGCTCCTATTTGGAACATACAATATTAAATGTATCTCATTCCTTTACGTTATACAATTTACTATGTAAGAATAGCAGTTTTTAACATCTTAAAATTCTCCAAACCAATTCATCCAAAAAATTTTATCTTTAGAATTAATATTTTCATTTAAGAATAGTTATTAGATGTTTTAAACATAAGACTTACATTTAGGAGTAATTGTTAGAAAAATCACTTAAATCGATCTTCCAAACTAAGGACTAATAGTAGTACACAAGAATTTGACTGAGGACCTCTTACCTTGTTTCTTTGTGGGATTGATACTGCCTTATATTACTTAAACCGATACGTGCACTTGCATAGAAACCATAGTTTGTTAACTAATTTATATATTTTATATAACATTTAAATTTTGTACATTAATTACTTAATATTAATTGGGTCATGTTTTTTACCGTATTTTTAAAAACTAAATTACTGCATAATTTTGGGATGGGTCAAGTTTTTGGCACTATACCAGGGATTTAAATTGACATAAAAAACGTAGAAAAATAAGACACGGTAGGGGTGCATCAGTAACCTAGGGTTAATTGCTATTTTAATCACCATTTTTAATAGAGTTAGGAAGTATTTTGCTCAATTGACTATCAAACATTTGAACCATCCAAAAGAAGATGAAACATGAAATGAAGGATTAACCTTAACTAAACTAGCAATATTGGTTTGTAAGAGGTCAATTGACAATTCTGACATAGGTCTAGGCCTAACACCCATTGATTGTCCTAGTTCATTGTACTTGTTTGATAAATTTACCCCCATTTTAGCCTGGTGTTATTGTTTGTGCCCTTTTGCCTAGATTATTGCCAGACTCATTAAAGGATTAAAATTTCTATCAAAACCAAATAAAAAATTTAAACTTAATTTTGTAAAATTAAATGAAACCCATAACCAACAACAAAATTTCATAAGTCATTGCATTCGTAACCATATCAAAAATCTTAGTTTTTAAAAAACCCTGATTCGACATTAAATTGAGTAGAAACTTTTTTTGATTTAGAAATATGATTGACAACATGATCATAGGCATATACATACACATCTTGCTTCTATTTCTTATACTTTGAGCACTCACAAATCGCACAAATAAAAGGATGATTTGTCGTATGAAAGCCATCCACCTCATGAAAGAGAAATCCAACCTCCGCATCTCATTTGACCTTAATGAACTAATCTTCTAAACATTAATCATTAAGGATCAGTATAACCCACTGTACAGCCTGTTCTAGGTCACTCAGATGTAAAAGTTAAAATACAAAATAAAAAAGCACTTGAGTGTGGTGAGCTTTAAAAATATTTAAATTTTAATTATAAAAATATACTCATTTTATTCCTATCATGCCAAACATAATTAGGCACCTTGATTTACAAGCAAGTTGTAGAACCTAATCTTCCTAATAAAAATAACAACATACCTTATCTTGCATTCATTAAGAATGACCTGCATGATTTTAAATGTGATTAGGTGGTTTAGTTGACATCACTTTCTAGACAGGGTTGTAAGTCCATTGAATTATTTTTGTTTGTGTTATCTCATCTTCTAGAATAAGGTTTCAAAGCATCGCTTGTTTCAATAAACTTCACCATAGTTCTAGGCACCTGAGGTTGATTGTTTAGCTATAACATAAATGCTCACCTATTAGGTCTTTTCACAATCGTATATCCCTAACATAGAATAAAATATCAAGATGAAACATCAAATAAATTTCATTCAAAATCCCTAAAGCAAAAAAAAAAATTAATAATTAAAATGTCATTGAGTTTATGAGTATCTTCAACATCTTCTACCTTCTCTTCCTTTGCGATATGTTAATAACTATTCTACTTTTAAGCCTTTCGTGTTTGAGATTCCTTATAATTAATCATGGATGACTAAACTTAAAAATCTCTTGAAGACAAAACCATAACCTTAATCTAGAGTTTGTATAGCTATGGTTGTTTAATATGTAATTAACTATAGGAATTTAACCTTACAAGAAGTTTAAGCTCACAAATTAATGTAAACCCTATCAAGTCTTCTGATTATATAAGAAAAAGATTTTATTGATCTTAATCATATACCAATGTAAACATCTTTACTTTCATAATTTATGTAATCACACCCATCTTAAAGTGATATATCTATCTCTTGGGATAGTACATTACTTTTGATGACATGCTTGATTATTTAAATAACAATTTTTTTGAATTTACATGATATTGAAAATCCCATGTAATAAAATAAAATCAAGCTACTAGAGGATCTATAGTTTCACCGTGATGAGAAATGTTGGAGGACTGAGACTGGGTAGATGATCAATTGGAATAGTTTGGTTTATTTTGGGTGCTCGGTGAGGAGGGGATAAAAATAAATGTGATGACAGAAAGATGTGAGAAAGCCAATTTAGGAATGAGCAAGCATGGGTTTAAGGGAAAAGCTACAAGAAAGGTTGTAGGGAAAGGAACTTGGGTTTATGGGAAGGTGTTTTTATGAAGCACAACATGACGAGAGCTAATGATTTTAGATGTGTGAGGACTATAGCATTTGAATCATTTGTAAAGTGCGAAGTACCCAAGAAAGATGAATGAGTTGGAGCAAGGAGAGAGTTTATGTAAAGTTATTTGTTTTAACCCAAGATAATATTGACACCCAAATACACTTAGATGGGATTATGTAAATGAGAGATTGTATTTGAGTTCATTGAGAATAAGCTTATGGGTATTTTTGGAAGGCATGTGATTGATGAGATACACTGCAATTAGTAGAGCTTCGAACCAAACTTTGATAGAAAGAAAAGCATCATGCAGGAGTTTTCTAGTGGTTTTGATGAGATGATGATGTTTACATTCGACAACTTCATTTTTTTAAGGTATAAATGGACATTAGAATTAATGGAGTATATTGTGTTGGATGAAGTCTTAATTGCGTGTGGAGTTATACTACTCACCACCGCCATCAAATTTGAATACTTTTATGGCATTATTAAATTAACTTTTAATCATTTAAAGTATTAAAAGCATATATGTGGAAGCTCATATTTATATATCATAGGATAAAGTAAAAAAAAATGGAATACTCATCAATAAAAATTCCATAACAAAGAAAATCTTAATTTGATAATATTGGGGACGTACCCCATATATAAAGGGTTTATAAGTAATAAATTAAATATATGTTTAAGGAATGTGAAGCAAATTGACAACAACTTTATATATGGTCAAAATTACAAGAATTTGATACCTCAGCAACGGTGCCAAAAATTTGACAACAGTTATGATTTAATAGAGATGTGTGTAAAATATTCAATAATTGCAAAGTCACACTTATCAACGTAAGTATATGTATCACTCAAGTAATGCAGGGCTCTAATGGAGTCCTGGATATCGATCTCACATGGAGTAATATTCGAGCCTACGAACTTAAGATTTAGAAAATCAATACTTAATCATAATAACATAGTTCAAATTGCATATTTGTCACTAATAGGCAATTAAAAAAATGTAATTTTACTAAACTCTCAATCAACTAATTCTACTAATTAGTTTCAAATGTGAAGTTCAATATATAAGAAAGCATCCTTCTCCTTATCAAGAAATTTAAGTGAATAGATAAATTAAATCGGTTCAAATTATATTGTGTCAAATAAGAACATATCTATTCTTTACCCTTTGGACCAGACATAAAGAACATTGACTAATTCCATGCTTGGTTATTGAATCTGTGGTTAGGCTAGGAGGATACTGGCTCTCACTTTGGAGCTCCCACGTTCCCCTCGCCTGAGGTCTAACTTCTACACTTTAGCACCCAAACGATAGGACCAAATTAAGAATTTTAGTCCATCACTCTAAAATTTCCAATTCTACGCCCGATAATTTTTATTTCCCTATTTATTTGCACCCAACTTTTGAGGACTTTGACCTCCCTAAAACTTGGATGTAATCCTCACTTTAGTTGTAAAACTCAACATATTTTAGCAAATCAATGGCCAGATTGAAAGTAAATTAAGATTAAAGTGAAAAGATCATCACAACTTCTTTAACATTCTCATGACACAAACAATTCAAATCACCATTTCACAAAATCTCAAGACAAGGAGAAAGACAGAGAAAACAACANATCCATAAATATAAATTCAGGAATGTATTTAGGTTTTCCCTTTAGGTAGGTCCAAGTGAAGCCAATTTTTGAGTAGGCATCTCTTCTTTTTTTTATTTGGATTGCTTTCAATCCTATATATTTTTCTTTTCTTTTTGATTGTTGTCAATCCTTTCTTTTTCCTTTTTCAAGTGAGGATTACTATATCTGGATAGCTTTCAATGATTTTGAACATCACCTTTCTTTCCCTATATTTGAAACTCAAAGCATTCCTTTACCTTTATAAATATTCATAGCTTTTACATCATTGAGCCCCAATCTTTTCTTCTCAAATGAATTTCCAAAATTCTTAACACTTCAAAATATAACTTCATTTACTTTAAATAGTTAACTATAGTCTTATTCNAACATTAGGAGCTTTCTACACATATAAATCATTAGAGAAATTACTGGGTAATGAAATTTTGAAATAAGTACATAACTAAAACATTAAACAAACATAATAATTCACTAACACGTCAAAAATACTAAAAAAAAGACAATTACAATTAAAATANATTTAAATATCTACAAAATATAGTTCTCTGAATTAAATTCACTACATAAATTCATATTAATAATTTTTGAAATATTTAAATTGAGAACATCTAATAGTTAATCTTTTTCTTCCATCCCCCAAACTTAAATTTTTCAATATGGAATGATACTGGTGGAAAGATAAATTCTAAATATAAATCATACGTCAGTACTTTAGGCATTGTCATCATTCTGAAATTTTGCAGTCCTTCTCAGAATTTTTACTTCAACTGGTATGTAATATTAGGAGCTCTCTATATATATAAATCATTAGAGAACTTGCTGTGTAATGAAATTTTGATATAAGTACAAAACTAAATATTATACAAACACAATATTTCGCTAACACATCCACAATACTAAACAAAAAATAATTACAAAGATATTAAAATGAAAATAAAAATCACATCACATTACAATTTTACACAGTACTAATCAACATCTATTATAACTACACATGCAAATTTCAACCACACTAAACAATTATAACAATAATTAAAAATTATCCAATTGCAACATAAAAATAAAAATAAAAATACAAACAAACAAACATCTATCTCTATTACTTNTCAAATCACATTACAATTCACAAAGTACTAATCAACATCCATTATACTACACATGCAAATTTTAACTACAACGCTAACAATTATAACAATAATTAAAATTATCCAATTACAACAATAAAAATAAAAAGTACAAACAAACATTTATTTCTATTACAAAAGTTACAAACATAAAAGTAAAAGTACATCAATTACATTCAGATATTAAAATCCCTAACNATAAAAATAAAAGTACATCAATTACTATCATATATCAAAATCCCATGCTATATCTTCATCTCCCTGGTCAGCAGGTGGATTGGGCTGATACCGAGTATAACGGGGGCATTCAAGAAAAGTAACATCAGGCTCACCTCTGTAGTGTCGGGCTTGAGCTTCGTAGTAAGCTATCTCAAAGTCAGAATGCCTCTGTAGGTACTCACTATCATAATCATGTCTACGTTCTAATCCCCCAATTCTTTCACTTATTAGCTCTATACCCTTTCGTTGCAAGGTCAACTCATTCATTAAATCATTCAGGGTAATGGAACTAGAGGAAAGAAAGTCATAACTAGTAGAGGANAGTAACATCAGGCTCACCTCTGTAGTGTCGGGCTTGAGCTTCGTAGTAAGCTATCTCAAAATTTGAATGCCTTTGAAGGTACCCACTGTCATAATCATGTCGACGTTCTAAACCTCTAATCCTTTCATTTATTAATTCTATACTTTTTCACTGTAAGGTCAACTCATTCATCAAGTCAGTTAGGATAGAGGAACTAGAAGAAGAAGGTCATAACTTGTAGAGGGGACATCTCTACTAGTAGAAGGTTCTTGACTTCTACTCCCATTCTTGTAGAGGGGACATCTCTACTAGTAGAAGGTTCTTGAATCCTACTCCCAGTTCTCCATTTTTTAAGGGATTCATAAGTTTTCAAATTAGCTTTACTAATGGACTTCATAGGGTAAACCCATTCTTCATCACCTCTAGCTTCCACTCCAGAAAGTTGGCAAAGTGCATAAATAATGTCAGGATGTCCTAGACCTCCACTTGTTTCAGTCCTTGGCGTACTTAATATATTGTTAAAAATAATTCTCCCCATATTTATATTTTTATTATTCTGAATACAGAAATTCAAAATAGCTCTATCTCAGGTTACCTCACTATGGTGATAGATCGGTAACAGAGTAAAGGAAATAAAATAGTGCAATGCTTTAGAGGTGGCATTCAGCATGGAAGCAGAAAAATTTACATGTTCTCGTTGCTTTATCTTCCATGTTCCTTTCCCATCAGTGAGAAAGTTGATCACATCATTCAGGGGGCCTTCCATCATACTAAAGGTTTCATAATGACAACTATAAGAGTCTGGGACTTCGTAAAAGGTGTTAATGCAGGCGGCATTAAATTCAACAAGAAACCCTAGCACTTGAAAGATTCTGTCTTCAGAATAGAACACGTTGGCATAGAATTCTTTCACAATATTTGCAGTAGCCTTATTGGTGGTGTAACAGAAGTTTTTCCACCTCCGCTGGCTAATAACTGGTTCAATTTCTCCTCACGAACTCTCAAAAACTCGATCTTGCATACACTTTTTTTTCCTTCAAACACTTAAGTAAACCTTGATTGAGTCTTCGCATTGACGAAGCGAGAATCGTCAAACTCAAGTCATCGCTTTTGTCATAGATACATTTCAATCTAATCACAATTATAGAAAAATTCCAAAATATACTTCAAATATGCAAATAATGACTTCCAAGAGTGATTTTAAGTGTTCAAAACTAAGTTCCATGAATTTCTCCCCAATATTTTCTTCAAATTCTCAAATTTTTTGGATCTCCTCAATGTGGAAGAAATTTATGGAGAAAATTAAATATTTTTAGTTTGGAGTGAAGCTCTTACCTAGAGATGATCAAATTTGGTGTCTAGATAAGATCTCTCAAGCCCTAGGTCAAAAATTGCATTTTTCAGAGGAAGGGGATGATGAATAGTGGTAGTTGACTGGTCAAAATCACGGTTAAAGGTATTTATTTTGGATCTCGCCGTTGGTGGGGTCTTCGGCGCCGTCGGCGCGCTATATTGAAATTATATCCTAAGTCTCAGGAAAAAACCGTCGTCGGCGGCGTCAAAGGCGTCGTCGGTGGGCTCTATTGATTTGGTTCAATTTCTGGATTTTTGCGATTTTGATCAATTTCAAGCCTCAACGATATCCGTTCAATCATTATAGACATAATTTTAAGTGATTAAACTTTCACAACACAAAACATCACAATTATGTATAAATTCCAAGAATTACAATATACGTTACATAACAAACCTAAGTTTGGTATTTTCTCAACCTCAATACATTAATTCAGCGTCGCAATCCAAGCCACAACACTCAAATTGCGGTATTTTCTCAACCTCAATACATTAATTCAGCATCGCAATCCAAACCACAACACTCAAAACTGGTATTTTCTCAACCTCAATACATTAATTCAGCGTCGCAATCTAAGCCACAACACTCAAAACGCAGAAAACAAAACATTCTATGCTTAGTCTCAACTATACAGAGATCTAAAAGCATAATTTTAAACCAAATCAAATGCAAAATTCAAATCAAATTACACACATAGATAGACATGTAGAAATATAAATCTACTATTCATCAGATTCAGTGCTAGATTCTCCTCTGAGATCACCCATTGATTACACATGTACGAAGAGGTTGTAGAAAGGTCGGTATGGAAATTCTTCAGTAGAATCCTCTTCTATTAATTTCATCCTCCTCATCAGTCGTATCAAACTGTCTTCTAAATGTCTAGAGTGCTCAAAATGTTCTTTCATTCTCCAGTCTAGATGATTAAAGAAATCAGAGATATTATTAATTGCATTCATGACATTTTGTACCTCATTCTCCAATTTCTTGATTCTGAGCATGATCACCAGAGTCTTGTCCAGAACTAAAGGTTGAATCGGCAGTGAATTCTAAGACGATTGATCTATTATAATAGTCATGTCATTTTCATCTTCAAAAGCTGGGAATCTCTCAGTTGGGTCCAAAGGCTTCCAAAGAAGTACCTTTTCCAAATTTTCATAGGATACTTGGAACTGACTGTAAAGTGAGAAAATTGTGGAAGTGTGTCCAAGCCCATAAGTTGATCCATGAACGATCAGGCCCAAAACAGACTTCACAATTATCAATCCAATATCGATCGGCATTCCCATTTGGATGCAGTAATTTAGAATAGCACTTTCTTTAGAAACTTTAACGATCTTCATTGTTAGTAACAGTTTTGCAGAAATGAAGAAGTGCTAGTGTTTTGAAACGAGATATAGGAGTGTCGCAGAAAAACTAACATACCCTTTTTTCTCTCATTTCTCAGTCTTTAGTTTCGTTCGTTAAATATTGGTAAATTCATTCATCTGGTTTCTTGTCGAGATGAAGTTAGAATAATGGCAGACAATGTTCTCAATTATATATAATTCATTGATTTGTGCAGGAGTAAAAGTTATCCATCCACCTCGCACAGAGACGACTGTGTGGTTGATTCCATGCAAATTTGCATAAAATTCCTTTACCACAGAAAAAACCACGATGGCGGTAGTGTAGCACAACACTTTCCATCTTCGCCGCACAATCATCTATACAATTTTTGTTGAGGTATTATTCAATCCTCGATTTATGAATCCTCATTCCTTGATTAATCTTTTCTTCGCCAGTACCTTATTAAAGATTCTCTATGCTTTCGCACTACTGAACTTTCTCCGGTAAAACACTTGCATTTTTGGATTTTTAGGGGAAATGGATGCCATAGGAATGAATTTGATGGAGTTTCACTTCATTTTTGGGTGAAATATGAACTTAGTAATTGAATTTGGGAGTTTAAAAGGGGTAACTCATGCCCAAAAACTGCCAAAAACTGCCATTCAAACTCCAGAAACCACCATCCTACCGGTCTCGCCGTCGGCAGTGTCGAGGGCGGCGTCGGCGGCGTCGAGGGCGCCGTCGGCAAGCTTTTAGTATTTATTTTCTTGGACTCTCAAGAAAAACCCATCAGCGGCGGCGTCGATGCCACCGTAGGCGCCCAAGGCAAAAATTGCACAGTTTCACTCTAGTTCGAATGCGTTTCATTTTTCTCAGATCCTAATTTTTATGATGATTCAAGGGGTAAATAAGAGTAGTAGAGTTCAATACTACCACAAACTAATGATAATTTCAAATAAAAACTATTGTAATTGCAATAGAATTAAAGATAATTATAGGTTGCCTCCCATCAAGCGCTTGTTTTAACGTCGTCAGCCTGACCTATTCAGGTATTATTTAGGTTGACTGATCATTAAAACCTCTTTAAAATTTGATCTTTTACCCTCAAAATACGGTTTTAATCTGTGTCCATTTACTTTAAATCTATTTCTAGTCTTCTAATCTTCAATTTCAACAACTCCGTAAGTATAAAATTGAGTCAAATTAAAGGGTCCTAACCAACAAGACCTCAATTTCCTAGGGAATAACTTCAACCTAGTATTGTAAAGCAAAACTTCTTGTCCTAAGACTTCAATTTCCCAGGGAATAACTTCAGCCTTGTATTGTAAAGCAAAACTTCTTGTCCTCAAAGTTCTTCTGGTTAATCTTCTGATCATGCCATAACTTTAGTTTCTCCTTATAAATTATGTCATTATCATAAGATTCATTTCTTATATCTTCCAATTCATTCAATTGTAACAATCTCTTCTCATCAGCATCTTTCAAATTATAATTGAATTCCTTAATCGCCCAATATGCTTTATGCTACAATTCTACTGGTAAGTGACAAGTCTTTCCAAAAATCAGTCTGTAAGGAGTCATCCCAATAAGAGTTTTATAAGCAGTTCTGTAAGCTCATAATGTTGTATCAGTATGGTGGACCAATCTATTTAACTAGGGTTTTCAGTCTTTTTAAGTATTTGTTTAATCTCTCTATTAGAAACTTCAGCTAACCCACTAGTTTTAGGGTGATAGGCAGTAGTGGTTCTTATGAATAATATTAAATTTTTCTGCCAATCTCTGAATGTATTTATTTCTAAAATGGGATCCTTATGTAATATTAAATTTTTCTGCCAATCTCTGAATATATTTATTCCTAAAATGGGATCCTCCGTCATTCTATTAGAAAGTTCAGCTAACCCACTGGTTTGAGGATGATAGGCAGTAGAGATTCTATGAATAAATTTGTTTAATCTCTCTATTAGAAACTTCAGCCAACCCACTGGTTTGAGGATGATAGGCAGTAGAGATTCTATGAATAATATTAAATTTTCTGTCAATCTCTGAATGTATTTATTCCTAAAATGGGATCCTCCATCAGTGATAATCATTCAAGGCATTTCATATCTAGTGAAAATATTTTTCATTAAAAATTTTGAAACACTTTTCGAGTCACAACAAGGTATAGCTTGTCCTTCAATCCACTTTGAAATGTAGTCTACTGCAATTAATATGTATAAGCTCAAATGAAGGAATAAATGGTCCCATAAAATCTAATCCCCAAACGTTAAAGATCTCAACTTATGGTAAAGCTTGTGCTTCAATCCACTTAGACACGTAGTCTACTGCAATTAATATATATAAGTTCAAATGAAGGAATAAATGGTCACATGAAATCTAATCCCCAAACATCAAAGATCTCAACTTCTAATATGAAATTCATAGGCATTTCATTTCTTCTAAATATATTGCGTACTCGTTGACATCGATCACATGAAATTCAGAGGCATTTCATTTCTTCTAGATATATTGCCTACACGTTGACATCGATCATGTTTTTATGTATCTATAAACATATCTAAAGATAGTAGGCCAATAAAATCCAGCTTGTAAAATTTTCTAAATCGATCACAAGTTTTTATATATCTATAAACATCTCTAAATATAGTAGACCAATAAAATCTAGCTTGTAAAATTTTATAAATAGTTTTATCAATCCCAAAATGTCCTCCAAATTCAGAATCATGACATTTCTGAATGATTAGCTCTCTTTCTTCACAAGGTACACATATCCTCATAATAAGATCCTTACATTATTTATATAAATAAGGTTAATCCCAAAACAATGTTCTCACATCATGAATAAATTTTCTTTGTTGTTGCAGTGTCAGCATAGGTGGAAAAATATCACTTACAATATAATTAACAATATCAACATACCATGGTATTTTCCACTCATTAATATTATAAAGTTGTTCATCAGGCAAACTGTCTGTAATTTCATTATTGGTTTCAGATAATTCATGGTTTTCTAATCTCGACAAATGATCAACAATTTGATTATCAGCTCCCTTTCTATCAATCACAATAAGATCAAATTCTTGCATCAAAAGTATCCATCTAATTAACCTTGGTTTGACATCCTTTTTTTGCATCAGATATTTAATAGCAGAGTGATCAGTGTACATAACACATTTAGTCCCAATTAAATAAGATCTAAATTTTTCTAGAGCTTACACAATAGCCAGTAACTCTTTTTCAGTAACAATATAAGTAATTTGAGCATCATTAAAAGTTTTACTAGCGTAGTATATAACCTTAGAAATTTTTTCATACATTTGTCCAAGAATAGCTCCAATAGCATAATCACTAGCATCACACATTAGTTCAAATGATTTCTCCCAGTTAGGTGAAACTATAATAGGTGCTATGATTAATTTTTTCTTTAAACACTCAAAGGCATTTAAACAGTTTTCAGTTAATTCAAATTTCTTGTCCTTATCAAAAAGTTGGCATAGAGGTTTGGTAATTTTCAAAAAATCTTTAATAAAACGCCTGTACTCCTTTTCTAAAAGTTGGCATAGAGGTTTGGTAATTTTTGAAATATCTTTAATAAAACGCCTGTAAAATCCACATGTCCAAGAAAACTCCTAACGTCTCTTACATTAGTAGGAGGTGTTAGTTTAGATATAACTTGAATTTTTGCAGGGTCTGTCGAAGAAAACTCCTAACCTCTCTTACATTAGTAGGAGGTGTTAGTTTAGATATAACTTTAATTTTTGTAGTGTCTGCTTCCATACCATCTTCCGAAATTTTATGCCCTAACACAATTCCTCCTGCAACCATAAATTGACATTTCTCCCAATTTAGAACTAAATTAGTTCTTTCGCATAACTCCAAAACTTTTTCAAGATAATTTAAGCATGTGTCAAATGATGTTCCAAATACAGAGAAATCATCCATAAACACTTCCAATCCATCTTTAATTAACTTACTAAATTTAGACATCATACATCTCTGGAATGTTACTGGTGCAGTACATAAACCAAAAGGCATTAAAATATGGACATCATACATCTCTGGAATGTTGCAGGTGCATTACATAATCCGAAAGACATTTCGAAAAGCAAAAGTTCCAAAAGAACTAGTAAATGTTGTCTTTTCTTGATCCTCAGGAGCAATATATTCCAAAAGGACTAGTAAATGTTGTCTTTTCTTGATCCTTAGGAGCAATAGGAATTTGATCGTAACAATTTTGATGTAACAAAGGACTAGTAAATGTTGTCTTTTCTTGATCCTCACGAGCAATAGGAATTTGATGGTAACTAGGTATATCCATCTAAAAAACAAAAATATTTGTGCCCAACAAGTCTATCTACTATTTGGTCTAAAAAGGGAAAGGGAAGCGATCTGGTGGCAGTGTTTAATTTTCTATAATCAATGCAAATACGCCACCCAGTAACTTGTTTGATAAGTATTAATTCATATCTTCTTTTATTTCAACAGTCACTCCTCCTTTCTTAGGAACACAATGAATTGGACTTACCACACACTATCTGAAGTAGGATATAATTCCAATGTCTAACCATTTCAATTCCTTTATAACTACTTCTTTCATCATTAGGTTTTATCTCCTTTATGGATCAACACTTGGTTTATATTGTTCATCTAGTATAATTCTGTGCATACAGGTCAAAGGACTGATTCCCTTAATATCAGCTAAGGTCCAACCAAAAGCTTTCTTATATCTTTTAATGTATTTAATAGTTTTTGCTCTTGTAAATCAATTAATTTTGAAGATATAATAACATGTAATGTAGATGAGTCTCCCAGAAACACATACCTTAAATAGTTCAACAATAATTTCAACTCAAGTTCAGGTGATTTTATAATTGACGGAACTAGATTCTTATCAGCATTTTCTATAATATCCAGCATCTCAAATCTTTCCTGAACATAATCTAATGCTTCATTTTCTAATTCGTCCAAAATAACTTCATCAATATCTTCAAATTGTTCTTTCTCTTCAAATTGTTCTTTAAAATGTTCATTCGATAGATGTTCACTAATTTCCATGCGAAAACATTCATTATCTCTTTCAACAGCAGGGAATTTCTGAGATTTTGATGTTAAAAGTCACTTCTTGATCGTTAACTCTCATAGTTAATTTTCCTTTTTGAACATCTATTATAGCTTTTCCAGTAGCTAAAAATGGTCTCCCTAAAATGAAAATTATTTCTTTATCTTCCTCCATATCTAAAACAATGAAATCCACAGGAAAGATAAATTCATCAACTTTTACTAACACATCTTTTATAACTCCCTTAGGATATGTAACTGAACGATTTGCTAACTCAAAAGTTACTAAAGTAAGCAAGACCTCTGGCTATGTAACTGAATGATCTACTAACTGTAGAGTTACAGAAGTAGGTGAGACTTCTCCTAATTCTAATTTAGAGGCATAAGATTAATGCTGGCTCCCAAATCACATAAAGCTCTTCCATAAAATTTTTCACAGATAACACACGGTATAGTGAAACTTCCTGGTTCTTTTAGTTTTTATGGAAGCTTTTTCTGAATAATTGCACTACTCTCTTTGCTAAGTGCAACAGTTTCATTAGCAGTGAACTTCCTTTTCTTGTTCAGAATATCTTTCATAAATTTCACATGATTGGGCATTTGCTCAAAAGCTTCTACGAAGGGAATATTTACCATTAATTTCTTAAGAATTTCTAAAAATTTGGAAAATTGTTTATTTTGTCTGAGTTGCTTCAATCTTTAAGGAAACGGTGGTGGAGGTTTCTCCACACTAATTTTCATTGGTGTAAGTGAATATTCTAATTCTGGGTATACATGATCCTTTTCTTTTTTGGTATCCACTTTCTTTTTTTTGAGTTTCCGTTTCTTTTTGTACTCTTGTTTCCAATTCTTTTTCACTTCATAATTGTATCGCTTTGATTTGTTCTTTTCCTTGATTTTTAAGATTTGGTTCCACGGTACTAGGAAAAGTTCCTAATGTTCGGTTACTAAGCGCAGTAGCGATGTGCCTGAATTGATTTTCAATATTTAGCAGTTCCTTGATTTTGTAATTGATTTCCTTGAATTTGTAATTGATTTCCTTGATTCTACAGTTGTTGACCCATGTTTAATATCAGCTCTTCCATAGACAACTTCTTCTCCTTAATTTGAGTGTCATAGCAGTTCCTTGATTTTGTAATTGATTTCCTTAAATCTGCAATTGATTTCTTGATTCTGCAATTTAATAGCAGTTCCTTGATTTTGTAATTGATTTCCTTGAATTTGTAATTGATTTCCTTGCTTCTACAATTGTGTGTTTAATATCAGCTCTTCCATAGACAACTTCTTCTCCTTAATTTGAGTATTACTGTTAAATTCTGTATTCTAAATAGCAGTTCCTTGATTTTGTAATTGATTTCCTTGATTCTGCAATTGTTGACCCATGTTTAATATCAGCTCTTCCATAGACAACTTCTTTTCCTTAATTTGAGTGTTACTGTTAAATCCTGGAGGATAATAAGGTCTATAATTAACATTTCCTTGGTTGGATGAATTTTTTAATGGGTTCACTGGGTTGTTCGCCCATTGTTGGTTTGTAGAAGAATTGTTGCTCCAATTGAAATTTGGATGATTCTTCCAACCTGGGTTCTACTAGTTCAAATAAGGGTTGTTGGATCTATTAATAGCATTTAAAGTCTCATATGAAGATTGAACATCCACAAATTGCCCGGATGAGTTCTCTTCCATCATAGTAAGTGTTGGAGAATAATTCATTGTATAATGGTCTAATTTCTTTGATATTGCAGCAATCTGTGAAGCTAACTACCCTTTCAGAGGGTCATTGAAAATTGTTGGTAGCTATCTCTTCTATTAATGAATAAGCCTCATCAAAAGGTTTTAACATTAAAAACCCAACAGCGCAACATCTATAATCGATCTAAGAGATCCCACTAATCCATTATAAAAAGTTTGAATTATCAAACCATCTCTTCTATTAACTAATAAGCCTCATCAAAAGGTTTTGACATTAAAGAACCATCAGTTCTCTTCTATTAATGAATAAGTCTCATCAAAAGGTTTTGACATTAAAGAACCACCAGCCGCAATATCTATAATCAATCTAAGTGATCCCACTAATCCATTATAAAAAGTTTGAATTATCAACCAATCTGATAACAAATGATGAGGGCATTTCCTAAGAAGATCTTTAAATCTCTCACAAGCTTCATATGTTGACTCTCCATCAATCTGACAGAACGATGTTATGTAATTTCTAAGTTTAGCAGTTTTAGATGGAGGAAAATATTTAGATAGAAAATTCTGTGAAAGTTCTCCACAAGTTCTAATAGATCCTAGTGTTAACGAATTTAACCACATCTTAGCCTTATCCCTAAGTGAAAAAGAGAAAAAGTCTAAGTCTAACATCATCGTTTGAACTCTGTCATATTTAAAGGTAGCACACAGTTCTAAAAAACTAGCGAGATGTAAATTAGTATCTTCATTTGGTGTACCTCCAATTTGACTTGTTTTGTACCATTTGAATAATAGCAGGTTTAAGCTCAAATGAATTAGCAGCTACATCTATTTTGGATAGATAAGTGAATTTCATCTGCTGTAGGATTTGCATAATCTCTTAAGGGTCTAGATTAAGTGAATTTCATCTGTTGTAGGATTTGCATAATCTCGTAGGGGTCTAGGTTGGTGTTCATGATAAAAGTTCAAGCTCAAATGAATTAGCAGCTACATCAGGATTTTGGATAGATAAGTGAATCTCATCTGCTGTAATCTTCATTTGGTGTACCTCTGAATTGATTATTTTGTACCATTTGGATAATAGCAGGTTTAAGCATTCATTTGGTGTACCTCCGAATTGATTGTTTTGTACCATTTGGATAATAGCAGGTTTAAGATTTAAATTAGGATCTTCATTTGGTGTACCTTTGAATTGATTATTTTGTACCATTTGGATAATAGTAGGTTTAAGCTCAAATGAATTAGTCATCAGGATTTTGGATAGATGAGTGAATTTCATCTGCTTTAAGCTCAAATGAATTAGCAGCTACATCAGGATTTTGGATAGATAACTGAATTTCATCTGCCGTAGGATTTGCATAGTCTCTTAAGGGTCTTGGTTCGGATCTTCATTTGGTGTACCTCCGAATTGATTGTTTTGTACCATTTGGATAATAGCAAGTTTAAGCTCAAATGAATTAGCAACTACATCAGGATTTTGGATAGATGAGTGAATTTCATCTGCTTTAAGCTCAAATGAATTAGCAGCTACATCAGGATTTTGGATAGATAACTGAATTTCATCTGCCGTAGGATTTGCATAGTCTCTTAAGGGTCTTGGTTCGGATCTTCATTTGGTGTACCTCCGAATTGATTGTTTTGTACCATTTGGATAATAGCAAGTTCAAGCTCAAATGAATTAGCAGCTACATCAGGATTTTGGATAGATAAGTGAATCTCATCTGCTGTAACTCAAATGAATTAGCAGCTACATCAGGATTTTGGATAGATAAGTGAATTTCATCTACTGTAGAATTTGCATAATCTCGCAGGGGTCTAGGTTGGTGTTCATTTTCTATTTTTTGATTGTTCATGTTGTTTTCCATTATATAAGAATTTTTGGGTTCTCTTCTCAGTCTTCTAATTTTCCTAACAATGCGTTCTAATTTCAAATTGTAGGTTATAAAATTTTTAGGTCCAAATTTACACATACAATTTGAAATCAGCACACAATAAAGCAGTTAACTAAATATGAAAATAATTTGCAATTCAAGTAAAAATTTTCTGATAATACTAATTTGTCCGTTACTTTAATTATGATTCTTGTTTACTCCCCGGCAACGGTGCTAAAAACTTGACAACGACTTTATATATGCTTAAAAATACAAGTATTTAACATTGCTACTATAAGATTTAATTCCTCAGCAATGGCACCAAAAACTTAATAACAGTTATAGATTCGATAAAGATGTATATAAAAATATTCAATAATGGTAAAGTCACACTTATCAACGCAAGTATACGTATCGATCAAGTAATATAGGGCTCTAATAGAGTCCTAGATATCGATCCCATAGGGAGTAATTCTTTACAACACATAGAATTCTTCTTCGAAGTGGCAAGGAGGAAGAAATCTCTCACTTTCCCTCCACTCTTACAATCTCTCGAAAAATTTCTCACAAATTAGACTCTCTACACACTACTGGAACTCTTGGACGCTGTTCTAACCTTCTAACTCCTCGAACTCCTCTTCCATTTTCGACCAAAATCTTCTTTTAAAGTTGTGGATGAGTTTTCTCAAGAGTTGCCTAAGCACCCCTCCAAAATTCGTCCTCTTCTAATGCATTATTGTACATAACCCCCGATTTCACCGTCGGCGGCCTTGAGGGTGTTGTTGGTGGGCCTTCTAAGTGAATTAAATCTGGAGTCTCGGGAAAAGTCTGCTGTCAGCACTGTTGGGCTCGTCATCGGTGCCCTAGTTCAAATCTTCACATTTTGGTTATTTTCGCTCCAAATTCGCTTCTTTTTGCATCTTTTTGCTCCAATGACCCTAATTCATCATTCTTGCAATAAAACATCAAACATACATTTCTTTAAAGTGCAATATCATCAAAAATAGTGTAAAATAGGTATGAAAATCTCAATATATTTTCATTTGGTCACCCGCTCATGGGATAATTAAAATATTAGGGTTCATTGAGCACAAGTTAGTTTAATTCGTTGAATCTAAATCCAACTTCAGATGATTAATTGAACAACATAAACATTTCAAGAGGTTTTAAAAGTTATTTAGGGTTATGTCCCAAAAAATTTTATATCTTTTAGATATTTTGAAGGACAACTTAACTTCTTTTTCTTTGTTAAAAAAAAAACATACATTAAAACTTATAGGCACCCACCATGTTATGCATCAGGACCCGATAATTCACTTAAACTAATAGAAATGCCCTACACTACTTATCCTACATTAATTGACCTAGTGCTCAAAGATTTGATTTTTCTCTAAGGTATTTAAATCCTTGTGAGCAACTGAAGATATTTTTTATTTTGCCACATGAATCATCGGGCTTGTGTACGTCTAAGGTCTAGGTGGTTAGGGCATTGACAATAATGCTAATGTGTGTTAAATGAGGGATACAACGTGGGATTTTAGAATAGTATCACCTACCTTGAGGAACTTAAATAAGGGGAGAGGATAAGGATCGATGATACTATTAGGCGACTCTTTAAGAGATGATTGCCCCCGACACTCTTAGGTTGTCTGTAGTTCTAGATCGATCAAAATAATTAACATGTGGACCACACTACTTTGCAAAGTATTTACGAAAATAAAATTTCTTTTATGTGTTAAAGTAAGTTCTACATGCATGATAACTAGTTTAAAAATGAATATTTATAAAGGTCAACGGTTAATCACTTGGATCGAGGATAGGACTGCCCTTTAGAGATTATCGGGTTGGTAGTTCTTACTCAAGGTTTGGAAGCACACAATCCAGCTCTGAGCCCCCACTTTTACCAATGTATTACACTTAGTCTCGATCTGTTATATGTGACTATGGGTTTTCTTTTACTTTCTCATGTTTTACTACGACTCGTTTTACAAATTTTCCCGTACCGGATACTCCTATTTTCTTTCTGTAATTTATTTAAATTTATTGTAAATATATTATGCTTTATGATGCTACCAATGTAGCTGTAGCAGAGGCCCTGGTATGCATTTACATTTTATGCATTTGCAATTTTAATTATTTACCTTATAACACTTTCTACCTACATTTACTTACTTTACATACAAAGATAAAACCAAAACTGAGAAAATACAAAATGTATTTTCAAAGTAAATTTTACCTTTTAAAAAGTAACAAACAATATAATATACGTCCTTTTGAATTTATGGAAGTCTCTCGGTTAAGGAAACCTACAGTTTCTAATGAGATCTCCCCAGTTTAAATGAGCTTAATAACTCGTTTAGACTAATTAAATTCAAAAGAAAATAGTGGTGTCATAATGAAGAAATTGCGAGATCCTAATTGGCATCGCTCTAATCAACTTTAACTCCTCCATCATAATAATTTAACAACAACAAAGCTTGTCACTTAAACTGCTAAACTTTAAACATGGAACCTGGAGCTGTCACTTCAACCAGAATCTTGGAGCAAGTTGAACCAGGTAGAGGGCATCATTCTACAATAACAAACCTTTTCTATAAATTGAATAATGACAGTGACTTTATATATGCTTAAAAATATAGGAATTTAATACTGCTGCTAAAAGATTTAATTCCTCGACAACGACATCAAAAACTTGACAACATTTATAGATTCGATAAAGATGTATATATAAAATATTCAATAATGGTAAAGTCACACTTATCAATGCAAGTATACGATAAATATGGACATAATAAATATTCAATAATTGTAAAGTCACACTTATCAACGCAAGTATACATATCGCAATATGGACGTAATAAATATTCAATAATTGTAAAGTCACACTTATCAACGCAAGTATACGTATAGGATGTATATATAAAATATTCAATAATGGTAAAGTCACACTTATCAACGCAAGTATACGTATCTCTCAAGTAATACAGAGCTCTAATGAAGTCTTAGATATCAATCCCATAGGGATTAATATTAGAGGCTACGAACTAAAATTTTAGAAAATCAATACTTAATCACAACAATATAATTGAAATTGCTTATCTGTCATTAATAGGAAATTGAAATAAATATGTAATTTAATAACTCTTACATAACAAATTCTAATAATAAAGTTTCTAATGTGAAATTCAATATATAAGAAAGCATCATTCTCCTTGTCAAGAAATTAAAGTGAATGGATAAAGTAAATTAGTTCAAATTGGATTGTGCTAAATAGGAGCAAACATATTCTTTACCCTTTGGTCCAGACATAAAGAATATTGACTAATCCTATGCTTGGTTACTGAATCTGTGGCTAGGCTGGGAGGATATGCATAAAGAACATTGACTAATCCTATGCTTGTTTACTGATTCTGCGGCTAGGCTGGGAGGATACTTAAAGAACATTGACTAATCCTATGCTTGGTTACTGATTCTATGGCTAGGCTGGAAGGATACCTTAAAAAACATTGACTAATCCTATGTTTGGCTGATTCTGCGGCTAGGCTGGGAGGATACCGAATAAAGAACATTGACTAATCCTATGCTTGGTTACTGAATCTACAGCTAGGCTGGGAGGATACCGGACACTTTGGAGCTCCCACGTTCCCCTCACCTGAGGGCTAACATCTACACATCAACACCCAAACATAAAGAACATTGACTAATCCTACGCTTGTTTACTGAATCTGCGGCTAGGCTGGGAGAATACCGGCTCTTACTTTCGAGCTCCCACGTTCCCCTCGCCTGAGGGCTAACATCTACACTTCAACACCCAAACGATAGGATTGAATTGAGCTCCCACGTTCCCCTCGCCTGAGGGCTAACATCTACACTTCAGCACCCAAACGATATGACTTACCCTTTGGTCCAGACATAAAGAACATTGACTAATCCTATGCTTGGTTACTGATTCTGTAACTAGGCTGGGAGGATACCGACTCTCACTTTGGAGCTTTCACGTTCCCCTCACCTGAGGGCTAACATCTACACTTCAACACCCAAACGATAGGACTGAATTGAGGAATTTACTAAATTTGCGGCTAGGCTGGGAGGATATCGGCTCTCACTTCGGAGCTCCCACGCTCTTCGCCTGAGGGCTAACATCTACACTTCAGCACCCAAACGATAGGACCGAATTGAGGATTTTATTCTGTCACTCACCTGAGGGCTAACATCTACACTTCAGCACCCAAACGATAGGACCGAATTGAGGATTTTAGTTTCTGAATTTGTGGCTAGGCTGGGAGGATACCGGCTCTCACTTTGGAGCTCCCATGTTCCCCTTATATCTACACTTCAGCACCCAAACGATAGGACCGAATTGAGGATTTTAGTCTATCACTCTAAAAATGTCCAATTATAAGCCCTATAACTTTTATTTCCCCATTTATTTACACCCTAATTTTAAGGACTTTTCCCTCCCGGAAACTTAGATGTAATTAGCTTGCACCCAACTTTCAAGGGCTTTGACCTCCCTGAATCTTGGATGTAATCTTCATTTTAGTTGTGACTCAACATATTTTAACAAATCAATTGGTCAGATTGAAAGTAAATTAAGATCGAAGTGAAAATACCATCACAACTTCTTTAAAATTCTCGAGGCTCAACCAATTCAAATCACCATTTCCTAAAATCTAAAGACAAGGAGAAGGCTAGAGGAAACTACTCAGGACTCATGGGGAAGATAAGACAAAACTCAGAATTTATATATAAAAGCAAAGTCATACAAACTACAATAAGTAAATACCACTTATCTCTAATTCCTCCCCAAGCAAACTCCTCTAAATTCCTCTGAATCTCATTCTTCCTTTACAGTACACAGAACTCTTCTTTGAAATGGCAAGGAGAAAGAAATCTCTCACTTTCCCTCCACTCTTACAATCCCTCAAAGAATTCCTCACAATCTAACCCTAAATTAAACTCTCTACACACTACTGGGGCTTTTGAACTTCTTTGAACCTCTCTCTCTTTTCGGCTAAAATCTTATCTTAAAGTTGCAATAGAGTTTTTTCCAAGAGTTGCCTAAGCATCCCTTCAAAAATCATCCACATTCAATGCACCTGTTGAGATAATCGTCGATCTCACTGTCGGTGGCCTTGAGGGCCCCGTCAGAGGCCTCAAGGGCACCGTTGACGGGCCTTCTAAAATATTTGATCAGGACTCTCGGGAAAATCTTGTTGTCGGCGCCGTTGGGCTAGCCGTCGGCGCCCTAGTTCAAATCTTCATATTTTGGTCCTTTTTGCTCCAAATTCGCTCCTTTTTTCATCTTTTTGCTCCAATGACCATAATTCATTATACCTGCAACAAAACATCAAAAATACCCTTCTTTAAAGTGCAATATCATCAAAATTAATGTAAAATAAGTATGAAAATCTCATATTTTCCTTTGGTCAAATAACAAGCCATAGGATTTTGAGGTTGTTTACCTAGTGCGACATAAATCTTCACTTCATCTTTAGGCTTTTACACAATCATGTTGTTCAATATAAGCCCCAACTCGCTTTAGGCTCTAAATTTTTCTATCGTTATAACATAAACCCACATATCCTCCGGGCTTTTTGTGTGATTGTGTCATGCAAATGTAAGCCCAAATAATAATAATTAGCAGGATGAAATGTATAATAATATTTCCTTGCATTTGAAGCTAAACCATAAGATAGCTTAGGAAGTTAATGAGGTTCTCCTTAAGATCCATGACATCTCCTAGTTTTCTCCCTTTGGATTCCATAATAAATATTCCAAACTTGATCTTATCCCATTTGATGCTCCTTTTTCTGACCTTGAAAGTCCTAAACTTTGAAATTCTTAAAGATAATAAGTTCTGATCATCATCGAGAGTTTTCTTGAATGACCTTGGTCATTTAAGATAAAATTAACTATAGGGGTTTGCCCTTATAAAACACTTTGGAACCCAGCTTAATATAAATTCTACCTATTCTTTCATATTAGATAAAGGAAATTTGTTGATCAACATAAAGGTTTCGCAGACTAAAACGGATGCCATAAATTCTTTAGTTTATTTAATTGAGTCTCACTATCAAGTAATGTGTTTATTCCTTGGGATAGGTACATCATTTGTGGTGTTGTACTCATTTATTTAAACTATTGCATGTATGAGATCATTTCAGTTTTGTATTTTCAAAAATTAAAATATTACTTTTCAAAACTATATATATATAATTAAAATATATTTTCTCATGTTGGCGACCGACATATAATCTGGCGACTATGTCGGGGATTAGCTTCTCTCTCCATTATGATTAGAAAGTTTTGTCTTCTATTGACCAAACTTTTGGTTGAGGTTTAGTTTTACCTCTTTAGTAGCCTAAGGTCTAGCTATAGGACTTTCTTGTTGACTATTCTTAGAAACTAGAAAAGGAACCCTCACCATTAGAAAATCTAAACTTCTCTTTGCCTAATTTGAAATTCCACATATTGCTCTTAACTTCTAGCACTTAGTGTGGGGTCAGTATGAAGGATCTCAAAGAGAGTCCCCATAGGACTGCTTGACCTTAGGGTTGACCCTGGGTGTTGGTCTGAAACTAGTTCACTCACTTGCACTCACTACCTCCCACTTTCACTCACAACCCTAAAACCCAAATTGTTGACTTTGATCCCTTAATATTTTGGGAGACTCATGTAAATGGTCCTCTAGACCCATTAGCTGATCCCGGTTGAATATAGTTGTGTAAAATTTATAGAGCTTACTCAATTCACCCCAATTTGAATCCTAAACTCTTAATAACAATATTACACATAAAATTAGACCTTCAATTGGCCTTGGTCAAGCCTCAATTTCACTCAATCTCAACCCACATACAAAAACCCCAAA
This sequence comes from Phalaenopsis hybrid cultivar, assembly GCA_002079205.1. Taxonomy (NCBI): domain Eukaryota; kingdom Viridiplantae; phylum Streptophyta; class Magnoliopsida; order Asparagales; family Orchidaceae; genus Phalaenopsis; species Phalaenopsis hybrid cultivar. The sequence goes on along the minus strand of JXCR01089050.1, from coordinate 47,656 downwards.
TTTTCCCCAAATTGGTTGTCTTTAAATTCCACCAAATTAAATGCTCTAATCCCAAAATTGGCACCCAATTGATGCTGATAACTCTTTAAGATATTCCTATAGATCATTTACAACCATCAATTTGGAATTAGCCCAACCTTAGCCCAACCTAGACCCAAGTCTAACCCAGCACCCCCAAATTGACCAAATGCCCAAAATCCCCCAAATTGAACCTCAAATCAATTCAAAATCACTCCAATTCATTTCTAAACTTATCATGACAATCATCTACACCAAGTTGATCAATTAATTAAACATAATATCATGGCTAACCTAACCCAAACCCAACTTCTAGTCACTTGACCCAAATTGAACCCCTTCCCCAAAATTGACTTAGCCATGCCAAAGTCACCAAATTGATGACACCACAGCCACTAAACACAACCTATTGACTAGGATAAAACCCCTTAAACTAGCTTAGTGAGCTATGGACCAAGAGTTCCCTAATTTAAGGGATCTTATCCCATTTATGGGCCTTAACCAAAATATCCCCTCCATCATCACTTGTAATTGAGGGTTAATCATAATTAACCCTCCCCCTTGCTCACCTGACCACCTGGCCACCACCCCTGGCCCTATCGGCCAACCTATTGGTCTAAAAATGACAAAACTGAGAGCCACCACCCCTAAATCAAACCCAATTTCAACCCTAGACGCGAGCTCATCCTCATGGCTTCTTAGAACTCTTCTTTCCTCCACCTAAGCACCATTTTGCACCCATCAATTGGCCCTGTTGGCCTGCCCAAGGTCCTCTTTTTAATCAGCCCCTCCATGGCTGAAAAGAGGAGAGTTCAAAATCTTTGGGGAAACTCTATCAAAATCCACCAGAGAATCTCCAAGCATCCCTAAGCTTAAGCCAACCATCTTCCCCCTCTAGTTCCCTCTGTGAGAGTTAAATCTTGAGCTAAAAAATCATGCCAAAATCAAGAGATATTCCTCCATAGCTCCATAGTGAACGAAACTCTAATTAATTGTGCACACACCATCACCATAGAGAAAGAGTTGATTCCCCACAAAAGCCACCTCTGAAACATCCTCTAACCTAGCTCTAGACCAATACTTGAAATCAACCTTGATTAAAATCATATCTAGACAATTCATCAGGGCTTGAGACTTCATCTAGAGGTTTGCTGGATCCATTCGAAGCTACCACAACCATCTGATTGAGGCCTCCCATCTCAGATAAAGGTATTGAGCTCTAACCCTAGCCCGAGCTTTTTTTAATTATCCATTTGTAATGGCTTGATTTCATACTTGATTAACCACATAAATGTGTTCTTCTCAAGTAGAAGAAGGTTTAGAAAAAAATCTCATGCAATTTGGTTTAGTTTAGACAGAGATCTTAAGGTTTTAGCATGAACAGCTTACGGGTGAGGTCACTTGGGGGCGATAACGGAGAGTCGTTTGATTGCACATTTATTTCATCAACGAAGGAGATCAAGACGGGCCAAGTCTTTGTGAGAAAGGCCATCTTCATTAGCAAGAGGATCTACAACAACATATCTTTCTTTATAATTAAATAAACAAGAAACAGGATTTCAAGGTTGTCTGCCTAGTGCAACATAAATCCTCAGCTTATCTTTAGGCATTTTGTATAGTTCTGTTATACAATATAAGCCCTAACTTGTCTTAAAATTTTGAGGTTGTCATTTGTTACGACCTAAATCCCCACATCTTTTAGGCTATTTGTATGATCTTTTCACATGATGTAAGCCATAAGCAAATAAAATTTGTAGGTTGAAACATTTAAATAATCTCTCTAAAATTGAAGCTAAATTATAGGGTAGCTTGGGAAGTCACCGAGGTTCTCATCCGGATCTATGACATCCCCTAGTTCTTCTTCCTTTGAATTCTAAAAACAAAATGTTCCAAATTTGAGTCATTCCCTTTTTACACTTCTTTGTCCGATCTAGTTGAAAAGTCCTATCCTTTTGACCTCTTTGAAGATAACATTTCCTGATTTTTATCGAGAGTTTTCTTAGGTGATTTCTATTATCTAAGATGTAATTAACTATAGGGTCTTGCCCTTATAGGAAGCTTTTTCTGAACCCAGCTTAATACAAGCCCTATTTAATTCTTCGTATTAAATAGAGAAACTTGTCGGAAAATAAAATGGTTTTCGCAGACCAAATAGATGTCATATATTTCTTAGTTTATTTGATCGAGTCTCACCATCAAGTCTTGTGTTTATCTTTCGGGATCGATACATGGTTTGAAAGTAGGGAAGTTGCCACAGCTCAAGGACAGTCTCAACCACCCCAATTAGCCTCTCTAGAAGTCAATTAACCAGAGATTATACATATCGCAGATGAAATGATGGAGGTTGCCTTAGCCAATAGAGATGATCAGCAAAAGAAAGATTCTCCATCAAGTGTCATACCGAAAAAGGAATTTAAGCAAATGGTCAAGCAAGTTCAAGAGGTCTTAGCCCAATGTAAGGGTCGTGCATTGATTTTGAAGAGCAGACCTTACCCAGAGGAATTTGATGTCGTACCCTACCCTAAGGATTTTGTGTTGTTAAACTTTAAGATATTTGATGGAACTGGAAATCCCAGACACCATAAATCACATTTTTGAGCCAGTTGTGGCATCATAGGAGGAAACAAAGCATTACACTTTTGACATTTTGTCAGCAGCCTATCAGGGATTGCTTTTGGTTGGTATGTCAAACTACCAAATGGATCAGTTAAGACGTTCACCAAGTTAGAACAATTGTTCATGAAGATATTTGTCGAAGTGCAGCATCATGTGTCTATTGGAGATCTTGTAGTAGATAAGTAGAAGCCCAACGAGTCTTTGGTGGACTATATTTTAAGGTGAAGAAACTTTAGCATGAAATGTGAACCTCAGCTACAGAAATATCATGCGATTGAGATCTTACTCAAGAGCATTCATGGGTCAGTGGCTTTCATGCTCAAGGGACTCACCATTAAATCCTTTAAGAAGCTACTCAGCAATGCTAGCAATCTTTAAGAAGAAGTCAAACATATGGATTCTCATGAGAAGGCTGAGAAGTCCAAGATGAACAAAGTATTTTAAAAGAAGTCTGAAACAGTGGCAATGGTCGATAAAGGATAACAACCAATGAAGATACATGCAGAAAATTTTCGTCAGTCATCATTGCGGTATGCTCAACAACAGACATAACAATATGGCCAGTCCAGCCAGCAACTACCTCAAAGAGGATCATACCAAACAGAGAATAAGAAAATATTCATTGCAGAATGTAGGAAAGCAGTGTATTCCATAAAAGATGAAGTCGTGCCCAAAATGTTAAGAAGTCTGATGAAGAAGACTGAGTTCAAATTACCATATCCAAAGAAACCCGAAGAGGTCGACAAGAATGATCAACCAAATTATTATTTGTATCACAGGTTGCTTGGGCACACTATAGAGGAATGTTTCATTTTCAAGGATTGGCTCGAGAAAAATCTTAAAAAAGAAAATATAACGATCCCTAAAAAAGATTTAAAAGAACCTTAAAAAGGTTCTATAAATATAATTTTGGTTGAGTCAGTCTCTTCGATTGACCCATATACTGGAAAGATGGATGGAGTGTGACTTGGAACAAGTTCAAGAGTGTTCTAAACCAAATCCAAAATGCATCAACACAAGATTTCACTCAGAGTCTTCAGGCTGCCAAGCCTGAGATAAAGATTTCACCAAAAGACTCGTTGCTGTCAAAGAAGAAGAAGAAGAACACCACCCCAAAGACTGATAGCACGTAGGGTAGGATAGGGGATGGATATGCAAGATTAGTTATCTCGGATTCAGGGAAGAAAATCCTCATACCCCTTACCTTGTATGATTATCTTTTTGCCCCTCTGGGGTATTATGAATATAATGATTATGATTTTAGCTACGTTATAACTGTTTTTGATGATAACGTAATCGATTATGACCAATCTAACCTCGATGTCGATTCCCAAACCGATCATCAAATCGTACTTAAGTCCGATGAACTTGTTAACAAGATTGAAGAAGACATCGATAATAACAATTACAACGACACTGGGAGTGAGGAACCAATCCTTGAGCGCCATGGTGCACCACTTTCCATCAACTTAGATCTTTCCGACAAAGAAGAAACATCAAAAGATTCGACAATGGTTTCTCAAGAAGAAGAAATTACATAAGTGAACTTAAGGAGCGGGAGAGTATTACCCCCGAGGTCAGCCCGAACGGATAAAGGAAAGCAAATAGTAACTTGAGAAGAGCTACCTCCACCTCAGCAAGTGGAAGAAACACATAACCAAGTAAAGATCAGAGGATCATACAAAGTAGATTACAATGTGCTAGCTCATATTAAGAAGTTGCTGGCCAAATTACGCATGTATGACGCTATATTCCTATCAAATGAGATGAGACAATCTTTGGTTACAACTTTGCTGGACCCAGAGATTTGCATAGCCTAGTTGGTCAGCACATCCTCGGATGAAGTTTTCCCGTTGAAAGAATAGTCTGAGGTAACCTTCACAGATGAAGACTTGTTGCTCGGTACTGCCAACCATAATTGTCCACTCTATATCTTTGTTAACATCGGTAGATTTGTGTTATCTAGAGTTTTGATAGATCCTAAAGCATCCCTCAACTTGATGAGCCTACGGACATTGACCTATTTGGACATTGAAGCTCAGAAGCTTATGACCGATAAAATGATTTTAAGAGGATTCAACCAAAATAGAGAGATAGCCCTTAGATCAATTACATTGCTTATGAAAGTTGGATAACTAGTAACAACCGCTAAATTTCATATTATTGACGACGAGACCTCTTTTAATGCTCTGCTGGGTCGACCATGAATTCACAAACACAACATGATTCCTTCATCTCTACACTAGTGCATTAAGTATTACAATGAAGGACAAGAACATTACATCAAGGGAGATTTACAATCATTTTTAGTTCATGAAGTTGACATTCATGAAGATGTTGCGTACTATGCGCCTTTGAAGAAAACTATCTTCTCTCATGAAGTTGTAGCAAATAAAAATGAAAATTCAGAAGAATCACAAAGAGAAAGTCATTCAGCTCCGCTTCAATGATCTTCGACCACTCTTTTGCAATGAGTTGGTGGAGGTTCTTTTAGTTCGCGCACCTGAGGTCGAGGTCGGGGACGTGGACGAGCAAGAACCAATTTAATTGTTGACTGGGCTAGTTCGACCATCAACATTGATGATGAAGAAATTTTTGAAGATGAAATAATGATGATAAAATAGAAGAAGCCTTGGTACGAGATATCCTTAAAAGATACGGAGAAAAGCGAATATGAGACAATGTATGATTGGATAAACCACTATGTAAACACTATGACCCTTACTCTGATTCTCTCTCAAAAGGTCGAGAGTTTAGAGGTCAAGGAAGTCTATATCGTTGGTTCAAAGCTGATCAAAATTTATCCTGTTTCTACTTCTACTAATCTTAAAAGTCATGTAAATTTGGATGTGGAACCTAATGAATTAATGTAATTGCCTTTTGGTTACTTTTTTCCTTGTGTATAAAAGTTTATTCAACGGGAAAATTTGCCAAAATCAATGAAAAGGATAAATTACAAATTTTTGAAAAATTGTGGGTTGTTAAAATTCAAACTCCTAACTCAAAAGAGGGTCTCAGATTTGGTACAGTCAGACCAGTTGATGATTCAGAATTTTGCATGGTTGTTACTAGTGAATCGGAAGAGGATTGCCTCAATCAGGAGGATGACTCTACCGATTAGCTGATAGAAGATGCTCTGCCACAAATTGAAGAAGAAATCAAATCAACTATTGATGAAGTGAAGGAAATCAACCTTGGGACAGAAGAGTAACCCCGACCTACATTTGTAAGTTCTCTACTCAATGATGAAGAGTCTTTAAAGTTGATCAAACTCTTAATAGAATTCAAATATTGATTTGCATGGAGTTATGATGAAATGCCAAGACTGTCACCAGAAGTTACAGTTCATAAACTCGGGTTGGACAAGGATATGACCCCAGTAAAATAAGCTCCAAGAAGAATGCACCTTGAAATAGAGCAGCAAGTCATTGCCGAGGTAAAAAAAATAATAGACGCTAACTTTGTAAGAGAAGAGAAATACCCCACATAATTAGCCAATATTGTGCCAATTAAGAAGAAAAATGGACAAATCCATGTATGTGTCGTCTAAAGGATGAATTTCCACTGTCAATACCAGAAATGATGATGGATATCACTTCGACACATGAAAATTTCTCTTTCATGGATGGTTCATCGGGGTACAACCAAATCAAGATGGCTCCTGAAGATGCAGCACTTACAGCCTTCAAAACACCTATCGGGATTTTTTATTACACAGTGATGTCATTTGGGTTAAAGAACGCCGGAGCAACATACCAACGAGCTATGACAAAATTTTTTAATGATCTCATTCGCAACCAAGTGGAATGCTACATGGATGACTTGGTCATCAAAAGTAAACAATAAATAGACCATTTGTACAATTTGAGGATCGTGTTCGAACGATTACGATAGTACGAACTTAAGATGAATCCCTTAAAGTGAGTCTTTGGTGTTACCTCCGGGAAATTTCTAGGATTCATTGTCTGTTATCGGGGAATCGAGATCGCTCTGGATAACATTAAAGCTATCTTATAAATGCCTCCTTCCAAAATCTTGAAATAAAAATGTTTCTTCCAAGGAAAGTTGGCATATCTAAGGTGTTTTATTTCTAATGTCTCAGGTAGATGTCAACCCTTCTCGGTATTAGTTAAAAAGGATGTCAAATTTGTTTGGGAAGAGAAATATCAGTGGGCTTTTAAGGTCGTTAAGCAATATTTAATGACATATCTTATATTGGCAGCCCCTATCCTAAGAAAACCTTTAATACTTTATACCACGACCTTAGATGACTCTTGGAGCCCTCATAGCTCAAGTTAATGATGAGGGCAAAGAAAATGTACTCTACTACTTGATTCACCGTTTAATACTGACGGAGTTGATAAGCATTGTCTAGCTTTGATTTTTGCAGCCCAAAAGCTCAGACATTACATGCTTTCTCATAAGATTACCCTTATTTTGAAAGTTAATCCATTGCAATATTTGATGACCCGACCAACACTCTCTGAATGTCTAGTAAGATGGTCGATGATTTTGTTACAATTTGATATAGCTTTTTCCCCCTCTGTGTTATCAAGGGACAAATTTTAGCAGACTTTCTCGTTGCGCACCCACTTCTAGCTGGGTCTCCTCTTAATGACGAATTACCAGATGAACAAGTATTAAAAATAGAATTCTCTAGTGCTCCAAACTGGGAGATGTACTTTGATGGAGCTTCATCAGCCGGAAAAGACAAAGGATCAGACATAGTTATACCAGACAAAGCAGGGATTTGTTTGATCTTTATCATGCCAGATAAGGGTATGCTAAGGTTCTCATATCACCTGATAGAGCCATGTATCAACAACGAAGTAGAATATGAAGAACTAATCATCGGATTTGAAGTGAGAATCTCGATGGATATAATAGATATTGCCATTTATGGTAATTATCAACTTATCATCCAACAAGTCGTCGGACGATACAAGATTTTGGAACTAAAGTTAATAGAATACCATCGGTACACCATGAAGCTACTAGAATAGATTCTCAGTGCAAATTTCTATCAAATTACTTGGTGAGATAAAGCCCATGTCGATACTTTAGAAAAACTTGCTAAGGAGCTGGCATGCCTACCAAAGGATTCCATTGATATTAGAGTACAGGGGTGACAGATTTTGTCTCCAATAAACTTCGAAAATCTACACAAAATTGACCTAAGTCATTAATAGAATATCTGTAAATTGAAAAGTTGCTAGAAGATAAGTCAGCTATGCATCACATCACAAGAAGGACTATGTTGTACGTTTTAGTAGGCTATGTCCTTCACAGAAAATCATTCAAGCAGATGTGGTTGCGGTGCCTAAGCAGAGCTGAAGCTCATAGTATTGTCAAAGAATGACATGCTGAATTGTGTGACACTCACCAATCAGAGCTAAAGATGAAGATCAAGAGACTCAGATATTATTGGTCAGCAATGTTGTTCGATTTCATGGTTACAACCAGAATATGTCACCAGTGTCAAGTGCATGGGGTGGTCTTACACCAACCGTCACCTAGTGGCCATTTGAGTGATGGGGCATGGACACAATAGGTCTGATAGACCCTCCATCCTCTAAAGGGCACAGGTTTATACTTGTCTCTACATATTATTTTCTAAATGGGCAAAGACAGTGTCGTTGCGAGAGGTTAGAGAACAACACATCCTTTAATTTTTCAAAATCCAAGTCTCTACCATTTCAGAGTTCTGCGTAGAATAATTTTTTACAATGGGACAACCTTCAAAAGCACGAAGATCAATAATTTTGTTAAACAACATGAGATAGACAGGAAATACTCTACGATCTACTATCCTAGGGCAAATGTCCTGGTCGAGGCCTTTAACAAGACATTGGTACAGATTTTGAAGAAAATACTAGACAAAAACAAGAGAGATTAGCATAACAAATTGTTAGAAGCCTTGTGGGCCTACCGGACAAAGTTCAGGACTCTCACTCAATGTACACCCTACATGCTCGTATACAGGTCTGAGGTCGTACTACTACTAGAAGTTCAGACGCCATCTCTCAGAGTTGTTGTCGCCAATCAACTGACAACAGAGGAAAGTGCAAAACTCAGACTTGAAGAATTGGAAAGTCTTGAAGGAAAATGACTAGAAGCACAACAACATTTGGACCTTTACCAGGCGAAGATGGTACAAGCTCATGACAAATTGGTCCACCCAAGGACATTCAAAATTGGTGATCTCGTACTTGTTCTCAAAAGGCCTATTATTGCATGTCGCAAGATGTGTGGAAAATTTGAGCCAACTTGAGAAGGAACATTTATAGTGAAAAAAGTCTACACAGGAGGAGCTTACCAGCTAGTGGATTTTTTACGCAAAAGACTCATGTTGCCAATCAACGGATAATATTTGAAGACATACAATGCAACTTGACATTGCTTGAATTGAAATTTTGAAATTTTGATTGTTCTAGGGTTATTTGATTGGCCAAACGTCTATGAACGGGTCCGAAAAACTTTGTAATAAAATTAACCTCAATAAAATGAAAACTTTTGAAATTACATACTTTGACTTTCTTCCTCCTATGTTTAAGTTTGATATCTTACTAAATTAAATAAAATCTATACATAAATAAATGATCTTCTCACCATCATAAACTAAAATTTTGTCTAATAAACACTTTATTTTGTTCTTGCTCCTACTAAATTTCAGTGCACTGACATTTTTTTTATCATCTGCAGAGAAAATGTTAGGACAGAAGCTGATTTTTTCTTTCAGAGAAGGCTAGAATCTCCCACTTAACAAGGAAAAGGCACCGCAGGGTGGCATTATAGACTTCGACATGGACTTTGGTCAAGTCGATGTAAACTATGAGGGTCCCCTGAAGGACGTGGTCAGCCAATGAGAAAAAGAAGGGATATCTAGCTATTAAATTTTGGCACCAAGGAGGATTCCTTACTGAAGGGGAAGAAAATGATAGTGCGGCAAGATCCGATGGAGGGTACTAGTCACCTGCAATATATGATAACTGCATCAACTATGACGAGAGACTGCCAGATGCACCGTTACAAAGGGCTCAATGTAGAAATACCAATCATCGAAAACATAACACTTTCTTGAGTGAAGAAAGAAGATGATAAAAGGAGACAAAAAACTTGCTTACCTCAATTCCTGAGGGGAAAATCTACTATCCGTGCATGAGAGAGAATTTCTCTAGCTTGTCTACTATAGAGGATGAGTCTGAGTTTACCACAGAGCCAACGATACCAGAGGTTTCAGATGATCTTTATGCGGGTTGCTTGACATGCAATGTTGAGATTCCCACACAGATACCAGCTACAGGGGCGTTTGTGGAATGCCCGGACTGCAACATCCTCCACCTAGAGCATAACAGTACTTTGGAGGAGTATATGTCCATCAATGATGAATTTCAGATCACCGATCACCCAATGGGTGAATCATATATTCTGCTAGATACAGAGACAACACCAACATGGGTATCTACTGATATTGAAATGAGGGAGCATCCTCGACAGCCGTCATTTGTCGCCATGGAAGAATACTACAAAATGAGTAAAGTAAGGAAAAGGGAATTTGAATTTTATGAAGATGTTTACGGAAGATTCGTCAACATACTAGAAGGCTTGGAGCTATACACCAGAGTCTTCACTGAAAGCGACCAAAGAAGCATTCTTAACTGCATATTCAATATAAGAGACAGACTTCGAGCTGGTCTTCTGATGGAAATGACCTATTTCGAACCACGGAAATGGATGCATTGAAAAGGCAGAATCACCATCTAATGTGGTTGTTATTATAACTTTACCAAGAACAGACAAGAAAATCCCCTAGAGATTTTAAGACATGATGAAGTGGATTCGTTACCCATAATGATAAAGTGGAAGATCAAGAGGATGGTTCAATGGAGCAAACTTCCAGTCGATTGCATTCCTCACAGCCACATCATCAATATCTACGATGAAGGCGACTGCATCCCCCCACATATAGACCATCATGATTTTGTGGACCTTTTTGCACTGTCTCCTTCACGAGCAAGAGAAATATCCTGCTTAGGAAAGAAATAGATGTCATTGGCCCCGGCGAGTTCAAAGGATCTATGGAGATTCTGCTACTAGTGGGTTCACTGCTGATTCTCAAAGGAAATGGAGCAGACATTGCCAAACACTGCATTCCAGGGGTACGACACCGCAGGGTGTCTGTAACTTTCAGAAGAATGGATAGCAACAAAATTCTATATAGATTTCAACCAGATCCGAAGTTATAAGAGCTACAACCTTACGAGCAATGAGAAGGCTTGATCCGACTTTTTTTTGCAATAGATTGTAAAAAAATTAATTAAATATAATCAATTAATATTCGATTCTACGCAAGTATATGCATCATTATCAAGTAATAATGGACTTTCTATTTAAGCCCCAAATATCGATCCTACGGGGAAGGTTTAAATTGGAAATGACAAATTTGCAAGCAAATTCACAGAAAGTCAATTGAAATCACTGTCACTAATTTCAATTGTTGAGATGTAATCAAAATTTAATTTCTAAACTATTATCAAATTAAATATGCAAAATTTAAAACAGTAAATACTAATCTATTAACTATGTTTATGTAACGGAGATTCTTATGTGAAAAAACATCCTTCCTACTACAATGAGGCTATGATAAAATGAGATGAGATAAATGTTCATAATATATATTGTGCCAAATAGGACCAATATTAATTCTCTGCCCTAATATAGTGCATATAAAATCATTGGCTAATCTCAGTGTTTAGTCCCTAAATCTGCTAGGCTAGGAGGATACCGGCTCCCACTCCAGAGCTCCCACTTCCCTTCACCTGAAGGCTAGTTCTCGCTTCAATTTTTAAACACTTAGATTGAATTGAAGATTTTAGTCTGTCAGCCTAAAGGTTCTCCAATTCTACACCCAACAAAGAATATTTCCGTATTTATTTGCACTTAATTCCATAAACGATGTTCTCCTTCATCGAATCAAATGTGATTCTTTTTATTTGCACTTAATTCCATGAACGAAATATTCCTTCATGGACTTAAATGTGATTCTCACTTTGTTGTTAAACCTCATACTCCATTTCCCGGATCATATGTTTCACAACATATTTTAACAAATCAATTGGTCAGATTAAAAACCATACTCCATTTCCCGGATCATATGTTTCACAACATATTTTAACAATTCAATTGACCAGATTGAAAACTTCATTTCTCGGATCATATGTTTCACAACATATTTTAACAATTCAATTGGTCAGATCGCTCCATTTCCCGGATCATATGTTTCACAACACATTTTAACAATTCAATTGACCAGATCGAAAGGTAAATTAAGTTCAGAGCTAAAAAATCATCACAGTTTATTTTACAATTTAATATTGGCACATTCATATTATCTTTTTATTTCATCATATCTCAGAGTAGGGACAAAGATAGAGGGAACTACTCAGACTTCATGAGAAAGAAATGACAAAACACAAGTTTCATATATAAAAGAAATTTCATACAATACATAAACAAACAATACTTATCTGATAACTCTTTCTCAAAGCAAATCCTTTGTAGCCTTTCTTTAGAAATGCCGGAAGAAGATATCTCTCTCCTTCTTCAACACTCTTACAGAAATTTTCACACTAAATCTCACCACAAAAACTCTAAACTATGAAAAGAAAATCATTAATTGACTCCAATATGGAAGTGGAATGGAATGATGTGGTGCAAAAAATGAAAGTTGAGGAGTGAAAAATGTAGAGGAGCCCATTTTCTGATGAAATTCGGTCCCAAATAGAGTCCAAGGTCGGTTTTCCAAGAGGTGCCTCCAAAAACTCTTCAAAAAGTCATCCAAATACATTGAACCTTCTAGAAACAGTCATTGGTGTTGTAGGCGCTGAGTTAAAAATCTTTGTGTTAATTTGTTCTGCGCCGTTAGCGCTGCCGGCGCTGAGCATTTCTTAAAAAACGTCATTTGACTCCAAATTTCACCCTTTTTGTTTTCTTTTTGCTTTAAGCCCTAAAAATCAACAATCTGCAAGAGAAATATCTTCCATTAATATGTAATATCATAAAAAAATAGGTATAAAATATGGGTCTAAAAATGCATATATTTTTTGTGTTTCAAAATCCCCCAAATTTACATGTTACTTGTCCTCAAGTAACTCCTTTACTACATAAAAAATATGACTTATTATAAAGACCTTAACTTTTAGACTTTCATATTTTAGTTTTCTAAATATAATAATATAACTTAAGAAAAATTCAAAACAACTCTAAGTTATACTAAAGGTGTAAAGATATTCAATAATTAAGTCTAAGGTTTCTGATCCTCTATTTCTTTCAGGAAAAATTGCAATTTGTTATATTAAAGTCATTTAGCAAATTCATATGAAAAAGAACTTCATACAACTTTATTAATAATTAAGTTAACATTCAAATGAAAAGTTTATAAAATGTGTTCAAGTCTTTTTCTTTAAGTTGATTCATGTGAAGCCAATTTTTAATTAGGCACCTCCTCAAGCTTCTCCCCATATATATTTTTTTTCCTTTTCTTTTCTTTTCAGGATCATTTTTAATCCAATTTTTTTTTCTATCTTTCTTTTCTTCTCTTTTTTTTTATATGTCAGGATTACTATATCTGGATAGCCTTTAATGATTTTGAATTTCACTATCGTCTTCTTAAAGTAAAAAACTTTTTACATATCTTCACTTAACAAATTTATATTAACTTAAAGATTTCATAAAGTTTAATTCTTTTCTTTTACATGAGAATCTTTTAAGATTTTTAATACTTCAAAAATATAAATTTCCTTTACTAAAAATAGAAAAACCATAGTCTTGGTATCTTTTACCAAGTATCTTAGCCCCTAGAATTAATCTTTATTATTGAAAATTTTTACTTAAATTTACTATATATTTAGAAACTTAAATATAGTTATCCAAAGTTATCCTTTAATACCAAAGTTTATATTAAATTTAAAATTTTGAAAATATAATTAAGTGAAGACAAATAAAATT
>JXCR01089050.1:17238-33926 GCA_002079205.1 Phalaenopsis hybrid cultivar | reverse complement strand
CCCCCCCCCACCAAAACTTAAATTTTTTAAAAAAATTTACATGAAGAGCTTTAAAAATGTAGGGTTAAAGAAAGCATTAAATACATAAAAAAATTCTAACTGTTGGAGATTCTGATTTTTTAACTTAAATTTTGAAAATACTGTAGGTGCTAAAATGAGAACTACAATGCTGAAAACATTAAATTACATATAATACATATAGAATTTGTTGAGAAAGAGCTAATCACAAAATAGAACAAAGTGTTGAAAATAACAATAGAACTAAACTAAATTCTAAAAATGAAAATAGTTTTCCACATTACGGTTTCACATAAATTAACAACAAAGCCTAAACAACATCACAACACAAACAATACAATCACACAATACAAACACAAACAAACAAACAAAATAAATCACCAGTCATCATCTTCCTCATCATCGACATGTAACTTTTACTGCTGATATGGAGTATAAGTAGGGTGAATAGGGAACTGAACTGTATGGTCACCTCTCAGGTATCTCACTAAAGCATCATTATAAGCAGCTATACTCAAATTTCTGGCGAATCAGATCATCAGTGTGAGCATTTCTGGCTTCTATATTTTGCATCATATGATCCAACTTCAAAATATCTCCCTATTGTATCATCATCTGATCCAACAACTCCCAGTTGCTAGGGTCACTTGAGTAGGTTCACTAGGGGTTCCAGAAATAGAAGGAATATCCTCGGCTTGTTTCCAATCAACATGGGACTCATAAGTCTTGATGTTGGTAGGCCCAATGGGTCTTTGAGGCTCAATCCTCTCCCCATTAGGTCTAAAATCAACCCCTGTCTGCTCACAAATTGTGTAAATAAGAGCACGGTGTGCCAATCCACCAGTGGTCTCTCCTAGAGCAATAGATTGAATGTTCATATAAATGATAAAGTCTACATTTATATCCATCACTTACTGAATAAAGTAGTTCAGGATGGCTCTATCCTTGGTCACTTCACTAAGATGATTCGTCGGAATCATTCCTCCAGAAATAAAATGATGCGAGGGCTTAGATACTACATTTAAACTAGTATGTGGAAAGTTAAATTTAACTCCACTTTTTATTTTCCAAGCCCCTTTCTCACTAGTCAGAAAAGAAATTACTTCTTCTAAAGTCTGATCTGTAACAGAAAAAGAATGATACTGGCATCTATACACATCTTCTACAGAATAAAACTCATTTATTTTCTTTGGAGTAAATTATAATCTTTTTCCACGAACAAATACATAATCATCAGAAGCTTTAGGAAGGTTGGCATAAAATTCCATTACAATCCCTACTATCGCATTGGCAGTAAAATAACAAAAAATTTCCCACTGTCAAACAATAATCAAACGTTCAACTTCGCCTCCTGGATTTTTAAAACCTCGGTCCTGAATTACTTTCTTTTTTTCATAAATGCTATGAAATCAAGCATTGGCTCTGAACCTAACAAATCTCTGCTTGTCATCTTCTACTTTCCTTTTGCTCGATCTAGGTGCCATAGGAAATCTAATAACTTATGAAAAATTTGAATAAATTATATAAATTCCAATAATAAAAATGTCAAACATTTAAACTTCAAATCACTAAATAAAAGTTCATCACCAAAATATTTTCTCAAAAATTTCTTTAAAATTTTTCATATTTTCAGATCCTTGCAATGTACGATAAATCCTTAGTGAAAATCAAAAATTTTTGGTTTAAAGTGTAGCTCTTACCTAGAGAAGATGAAATCCGAAGTCTTTTAGCCTCTAAATCACCTCAAATCCAACCACAATCAAGCCCTAGCTGCCCAAACTGAAGGTTGAAGATGACTTAAGAGTAAAAATAGCGGCCACAATAAAAATTGTGAATTTTTAGGGGTTAAAATATGTTGTCGGGTCGAGGGCGCCGTCGATGCTGAAGGCCCAAAAATTTCATATTTTGATTTTTTTTTTTAATTCTCAATTTCCTATCGACTTACTCCAAAATTTTTAGTATTTTAAACACAAATTTTTATCTAACAATAATTCACAAAATAAAACATTTCATCAACACAAATTTTCACAAACAACAACAAACTGACTTTTATATATGAAAGTACACTTTTTACAAACACAATTTTTAATTACACAATCACAAATATTAAAAAAAACTAATTATAAATCAGCATTGAAATCAAGCCACAACACTAAACGCTATCACAAAACTATACACACAATCAAAGTTCAGAATTTTAAAGCAAAAAGCAAACCAAACCAAATTAAATCCACACATTTGCACTATATAAATATAATGTTTAAAAATAAATAGAGAATTTAAAGTCTTCAATTATTACGCCTCTTCTTCAGTGCTTTATCCTCTTTTGATATCTCCCAAATATTGGTAATGAACATATAGGTTGTAAAAGGATTGGTATGGTAATTGATATGTCAAATTTTCTTCGATCCACCCTTTTTCCTTAAACATCTAAACTAATCCTGCTTTAAAAGTTTGAGTGTGATCAAAATTTTCTTTCATTCTCCAATCTAGATGATCAAAAAGGTATTTAAGATCTCCTACTACATTCATAATGTTCTGAAGTTCTCTTTCAATTTTCTTCAATTTCTTTTCCAAAGAAAGCGACCTTCCAACTGTTGGTGGTATTAATGGAGTTAAAGCATGTGAAGATTGATCTATGATGGCTTCTAATACTTCATTTCCATTTGCACAATAATTCTCATCTATAGGATTCATGGGCTCCCAAGGTAATAAAGTCTTTTCCCAACTATCATATGGAACTTGGGCTTGACTGCAAATCAAAAAGATGGTAGATGGATGCCCAAGTCCATAAATTGGTCCATTAGTGAGGATACCCATAATAGATTTAAATATAATAGACCCTATATCAATGGGTTTTTTCTTCTGAATGCAATAATTTAAAATAGCACATTCTTTGATAACTCTACTAGTTTTCATAGTAGGGAGTAAGTTTGCAGCAATAAAGAAATGCCATTGCTTTGAAATTGGATTAAGTAATGAAGTGGAGAAACTAACATATCCTTCATGTCGTATCTCCCACATATCACTTTCATCTGTCAAAAGATTGTACACGTCTTGCATCTAATCTCATGTAAAAATGAAATTTATATAATGACAGATTGGAATGTTGTCTATCATATACAATTCATTAATCCTTGTAGGAGTAAATGGTACAGCCTTACCTTGTATAAAGACAACACCTTGAGTAATTCCATGTATTTTTGCATAAAACTCTTTCACCACAGGTACGACAATCGCAGACGTAGTGTAACACAACACTTCTCAACGCCTTTGCAGAATGATTTTATCAGTCATACCAGTAAGATTGATCACTCCATGATTAACAAATCTCTTTCCTTGATCAATCTCCTCTTCATAATAACTTTATCATATAATCACTACACGTCGAAACTAATAAACTTTCTTTTATTGAAACTTCATACCTCAAATTATTTCAGGAACTAGAAGCTGTGGAATCCAAAAATAGGAAGTTGCTAGGCATCTAAGGATGTTTCTAGGCCATTTTACACTCATCTCAGAGCTTATTATGAAGTGAAATCGCGCTAAAATCCGCCAAAAGTGGTCTAAATTTGTCCAACTGCACTCAGCGCCTTCGACGCTCCTAATTGGCACTGCCGACGCTAATGTCTGTTATCTAGGGCGTCGTTGGTGCCAGTGGCCAAAATTGCGATTTTCATTTTTTATTCAATTCAATTCCAAATTTTCCCCAATACCAATATTTACTTAATTTATAATAAATGCAATTGTGTAGGATTATTATCTACTAATATATAAGACACTTAAGAAACTAAATATAAATACATAACAATATAAGTATGGGTTGCCCACACAAAGCGTTTGGTTTAACGTCGTCAGCCGACATACCATTTGTTTAGTTGGGTTGACTTAACATTAAAACTTCTTTAAATTGAGGTATGTGCTTTTCATAATAATGTTTCAAACGATGCCCATTAACATTAAATATCTTTCCAGTGTTACTATCTTTAATAACAACAGTACTATTATGATAGACTTCAATCACCTTAAATGGTCCTAACCATCTGGATTTTAGTTTTCCTGGAAACATGTTATGATTTTTAATCACAATAGTTCCATAATGATAAACTTTAATCACTTTAAGTAGTCCTAACCATCTGGATTTCAGTTTTCCTAGAAACAGCCTCAATCTTGTATTATATAGTAGAACTTCTTATCCAGGTTCAAATTTCTTCTTAACAATCTTCTGATCATGCCATATTTTCATTTTCTCTTTATAGATTTTCGCATTATCATATGTTTCATTTCTAATCTCCTCAATTTCATTGAGTTGCAAAGACATTTTCTCACCAGCATCCTTTAAATTAAAATTAAATTCTTTGATAGCCCAAAATGCTTTATGTTCTAATTCTACTGGTAAATGACATGTTTTTCCAAAAATCAATTTATGTGGGAACGTTCCTATAGGAGTTTTATAAGCAATTTTGTATGCCCATAATGTAGTATTCAGTTTAGCAGACCAATCCAATTTATAAGGATTTACAGCTTTTTCTAAAATGTGTTTAATTTCACGATTCGATATTTCTGCTAGACCACTAGTTTAAGGATGATACGCAGTAGAGAATCTAGACATTATATCGTATTTCTTGATTAAATTTTTGATTCTCTTATTTNTATTTCTACTAGACCACTAGTTTGAGGATGATAAACAGTAGAAAATCTATGCATTATATCATATTTCTTGATCAATTTTTTATTCTTTTATTCCTAAAATGAGATCCTCTATCAGTAATGATTACTCTCAACATTCCATATCTTGTAAAAATATTTTTAATTAAAAATTTAGAAACACTATGAACGTCACATCTAGGCACAACAATAACTACAATCCACTTAGACATATAATCAACAGCAAGTAATATATATAAATTTCCAAATGAAGGCNAATATATATATATATATATATATATATATATTCAAATGAAGGCATAAATAGTCTCATAAACTCTAAGCCCCACAAATAAAATATTTCAACTTCTAATGTGTAATTTAGAGGCATTTCATCTCTTCTGGAAATAATTCCTACTCATTGACATCTATTGCATGTTTTAATATAGCCTTTAACATCTCTAAAAATAGTATGCCAATAAAATTTAGCTTACAAAATTTTATATACAGTTCTATTTATTCCAAAATGTTCTCCAAATTCAGAATCATAGCATCTTTCAATTATTTGTTGAGTTTCTTCATAAGGCACACACCTTCTAATAATTAAACCTTTGCATTTTTTATATAAATATGGGTCGGCCCAAAAATAGTCTTTCGAATCATAGATAAATTTCTTTAATTATGGATTCTTGATATCAGGTGGTAGAATTTCACTTACAATATAGTTTATTATATCAGCATACCACGGTACATCCATTTCATCAATACTATATAAATGTTAATCAGGGAAATTTTTTAAAATTTCATTTGCAAAATTAGTTAATATTTATATTTTTATTCTAGACAAATGATCAGATTTGATTATCATTTCCCTTTCTATTTACCATGGTAAAATCAAACTCTTTCAATAGATGTATCCATCTAATTAATATTGGTTTAACATCCTTCTTTTGCATCAAGTATTTAATAGCAGAATGATTTATATGCACTATACATCTAGTTCCAATTAAATAAGATCTAAATTTATCAAAGGCATAAACAATAGCCAGTAACTCTCTTTCAGTAGTAATTTAATTAATTTGAGCATTATTTAGAGTTTTATTAGCATAATATATAACTTAAAAAAAATTTCGTGTCTTTGTCCTAATACTGCCCCAATAGCATAACCACTAGCATCACACATTATTTCGAATGGTTTCTCCCAGTCAGGTGGTACTCTTATGGGTACAGTGATTAATTTTTTCTTTAATAATTCAAATACCGTTATGCATTCCTCATTAAAATCAAATTTCGTATCTTTTTCTAAAAGTTGGCATAGGGGTTTAGTTATTTTTGAAAAAAATTTATGTAGCGCCTGTAAAAATAGCATGTCCTAGAAAACTTCTCACCCCTTTAACATTATTAGGAGGTTGTAAGTTTTCTATAACTTGGATTTTTGCAGGATCTACTTCCATGCCTTTTTCAAAAATTTTATGCCCAAGAAAAATACCTCTTGCAACCATAAATTGACATTTTTCCTAATTTAAGACTAGGTTGATTTTTTCACATATCTCTACAAATTTTTTTAAATTATTAAGACATAACTCAAACGAAGTCCCCAAATAAAGAAAAATCATCTATAAACACTTCCATTCTATGCTCTATAAAATTGCTAAAAATTGACATCATGCATCTTTAAAATATTGCAGGTGCATTGCATAGTCCAAAAGGCATTCTATGAAAAGCAAATGTTTCATATGGGCTTGTAAATGTTGTTTTCTCTTAATTCTCTAGAGCAATTGGAATTTGGTGATATCTGATATATCCATCTAAAAAGAAATAGTATTTATTCCCAAACAATCCATCCAACATTTGATCTAGAAAGGGCAAAGAAAAGTGATCTTTTCTGATGGCCATATTTAGTTTTCTATAGTTAATACAAATTCGCCAACCAGTACTTGTCTTATTGGTATTAATTCATTTTTCTCGTTTTCTTCAACAGTCACTCCTCCTTTCTTTGGAACACAGTGAATTGGGCTAACCCAAGCACTATCTGAAATAGGATATATAACTGCAGCATCTAACCACTTTAAAATCTCTTTTTTAACAACTTCTTTTATTATTGGGTTTAATCTTCTCTGAGGATCCACTTTAGGTTCATACTGTTCATCTAATATAATTTTGTGCATACAAATTGAATGACTAATTCCTTAAATATCTGTTAAATTCCATCCAAAAGCCTTTTTATACTTTTTTCAACATCTCTATCAACTTTTGTTCCTGAATTTTAGTTAACTCGGAAGATATAATAACATGCAATGTAGATGACTCTCCTAAAAATACATATTTTAAATGGACATGTAATTTCTTCAATTCAAGTTTAGGTGGTTTAATGCTTGAAGGAATAAGATTTTTACTATCATTTCCCAGCAAGTCTAATGCTTTAAATTTGCCCTGATTATAATCTAAATCTTCTTCTTTTACTTCATTTTTAGTATCAAAAATTTCTCCTTGCTTTAATTTATCTTTGAATTCATTCTCAAACTGCTCATTACTTAGATAATCAACTACTTCCATCCTGAAACATTCATTATCTTTTTCTATTGCAGAATATTTCATAGTTTTTGCTATATTAAATTTTACTTCTTGATCATTAACTCTCATCATTAATTCTCCTTTTTACACATCTATTACAGTTCTCCCTGCTGTGAGAAATGGTCTTCCTAAATAATGGGAATCTCTTTATCTTCCTCTATATCCAATACTATAAAGTCTACAGGGAAAATAAATTTATCCAGTTTTACTAGCACATCTTCTATAACTCCTTTTAGATAAGTTATTGATCAATCAACTGACTGAAGAGTTACAGTAGTAAGGGAAATTTTTCTCAAATCTAAACTTTTAAAAATTGATAAAGGCATAAGATTGATACTCACTCCTAAATCACATAAAGCTTTTCCGTAAAAATTTTCTCCAATTGCACAAGGTATAGCAAAACTACCAGGATCTTTTAATTTTTCAAGATTTTTTTTCTAAATAATAACACTACACTCTTCACTAAGTGCAATGGTCTCATGATCTGTAAACTTCCTTTTCTTATTTAATACATCCTTCATAAATTTAACAAAACTTGGCATTTGTTCCAAAGCTTCAACAAAAGGAATATTTCGTTAACTTCTTAAGGATTTCCAAAAATTTTGTAAATTGTTTATCTTTATTCTTCTATTTCAGTCTTTGAGGAAACAGAGGTAATGGTTTTTCTACAGGGCTCTATGTTTTTTCATTTTCCTGTTGATCATTTTACATTTCTTCCTTTTCTTCATCAACTTCAGTTTCTCTTCGGATCCTTGTTTCAACTTCTTTTCCACTTCGTAATTGAATAGCTTTAATTTGTTCTTTATTTTGATCTTTTGGATTAACTTCCACAGTACTTAGAAGAATTCCATAAGGTCTATTATTAAGTGCAATAGCAATATGTCCTAATTGATTTTCAATATTTCTAGGTGCCCCTTAATTCTGTATTTGATTTCCCATAATCAACATTACTTCCTCTATCGTCAACTTTGTTTCCTTATCTTGTAGGTTATGGTTGGAGTTAAATCCCGGAGGATAATAAGGTCAAAAATTAGGATTTCCTTGATTGTTCAAATTTCTTAATGGATTCCTTGAATTATTATAATTATTCCAACTAAAATTAGGTTGATTTTTCTAACCAGGGTTAAAATAGTTAGAATATGGATTGTTATTTTGATTATTTATAGTTTTTAAAGTTTCATAAGATGATTGAGTATCAATAATCTATCTTAGTGAATTCTCCTATAGTACTGGGGGTACTTGAGAATAATTCATTCTCAATTGATCAATCATTTTAGAAATAGCAGCAATTTGAGATGTCAAAATAGACATTGCATCAAAATCATGAATACTAGCTACTCTCTTAGGATTTACCATTTCAGAGGGGCAATGAAAATTATTAGTAGTCGTTTCTTCAATTAAAGAATATGCTTCATCAGAAGGTTTTGACACTAATGAACCACCTGCAGCAGCATCTATAATAGATCTCAATGATCCTACTAATTCATTATAAAATATTTGAATTATTAACCAATCTGGTAAAGCATGATGTAGACATTTCCTAAGAAGATCTTTAAATCTTTCCCAGGCTTTATATATTGATTCCCCTTCAAACTGACAAAAAGATGTAATATCATTTCTAAGCTTAGCGGTTTTTAAGGGTGGAAAATATTTAGCAAAGAATTTTTGTAGAAGTTCTCCCCAAGTTCTAATAGATCCAGGTGCTAACAAATTTAACTAAGGCTTTATCCCTTAATGAAAAAGAAAAAAGTTTAAGCCTAACGGCTTCATTAGGCACTCCGCCATATTTAAATGTAACACAAATTTCAAAAAAACTAGTAAGATGTAAGTTACAATCTTCAGTAGGTGATCCTCCAAACTGATTATTTTGTACCATTTGGATAATAGCAGGTTTAAGCTCAAATGAATTAGCAGCAAAATCAGGATTTTGAATAGTCAAGTGAAGTTCAACTGCTGTCGGATTCGCAAAATCTTATAAAAGTCTTTGTCAATTTTCATTTATTGGATTGTCTAAGTTATTCATCATTTCTTGTAAATTATTTATTTCTCTTTGTTANTAAAGGTCTTTGTCGATTCTCATTTATTGGATTTTCTATATTATTCACCATTTCTTTTAAATTCTTAATTTCCCTTTGTTGTTTTCAAATTTTTATAATAGTACGTTCTAATTCTGAATTGTAAGGTACTAAACCTTCAGATCCAATTTTTCGCATAAATATAAAGCAAGCAAAGTAAAACACTCTAATAAAAATATTTCTTTTGTATTTTTTATTTTAAATTTTTTTATATATTTTTTTAATAATAATAATTTTTTATGGTATATATATTATCTCTAAATTTCCTAATTTATCAAAACTTTTTAATTCAACAGTTACCTTCCCCACGCAACGGCGTAAAAAAACTTGATCTGACTTTTTGTTGCGATAGATTGTGTAAAACTTAATTAAATATAATCAATATGTATCGTTATCAAGTAATAATGGATTTTATATTTAAGCCCCAAATATCAATCCTACGGGGAAGGTTTAAATTGGAAATGACAATTTTGCTAGGAAATTCACAGAAAGTCAATTGAAATCACTGTCACTAATTTCAATTGTTGAGATGTAATCAAAATTGAATTTCTAAACTATTATCAAATCAAATATGCAAAATTTAAAACAGTAAATACTAATCTATTAACTATGTTTATGTAACGGAGATTCTTATGTGAAAAGCAACCTTCCCATTACAATGAGGCTAAGGTAAAATAAGATGAGATAAATATTCATAATATGTATTGTGCCAAATAGGACCAATTTTAATTCTCTACCCTGATAAATTGCATAGAAAATCATTGGCTAATCTCAGTGTTTAATCCTTAAATCCATGGCTAGGTTAGGAGGATACCGACTCCCACTCTAGAGCTCCTACTTCCCTTCATTTGGAGGCTAGCTCTTCAGTTTTTAAACACTAAGAGTGAATTGAGGATTTTAGTCTGTTACCCTAAAGGTTCTCCAATTCTGCACCCAACAAAGAATATTCTCCTATTTATTTGCACTTAATTCCATAAACGATGTTCTCCTTCATCGAATCAAATGTGATATTACTCTATTGTAGAACTCATACTCCATTTCCCGGATTATATGTTTCATAACACATTTTAACAATTCAATTGGCCAAATCAAAAAGTAAATTAAGTTCGGAGTTGAAAAGTCATCACAATTTATTTTACAATTTAATATTAGCACATTCTATTATCTCTTCATTTCACCATATCTCAGAGTAGGGAGAAAGATAGAGGGAACTACTCAGACTTCGTAAGAAAGAAATAACAAAACACAAATTTCATACATAAAAGAAAGTTCATACAACACTGATAAACAAACAATACTTATATGAAAACTCTTTCTCAAAGCAAATCCTTTGTAGTCTTTCCTTAGAATTGACGGAAGAAGATATATCTCACTTTTCTCCTTCTCCAACACTCTTACAGAAAGTTTCACACTAAATCTCATCACAAAAACTCTAAAATATGAAAACAAAATCATTAATTTGCTCCACTATTGAAGTGAAATTGAATGATGTGGTGCAAAAGATGAAAGTAGAGGAGTGAAAAGCGTAGAGGAGCCCATTTTTTGATGAAATTCGGCCCCAAATAGAGCCTAAGGTTGGTTCTCCAAGAGATGCCTCCAAAAACTCTTCAAAAAGTAATCTAAATACATCAAACCTTCTAGAAATGGGGTCTGCACCGCATTTGGCGTTGTCGGCGTTGGTCTGGTGTCATTCGTGCTGAGTAAAAAATCTTCACGTTAATTTGTTCAGTGACGTCGGCGCTGCCCTTGGCACTGTCTGTGCTGAGCATTTCTTCAAAAATGTCATTTTGACTCCAAATTTCATCCTTTTTACTTTCTTTTTGCTTTAAGCCCTAAAAATCAACAACCTACAAGAAAACATTAAAATACCTTCCATTAAAGTACAATATCATCAAAAATAGGTATAAAATATGGGTTTAAAAATGCATATATTTTTAGTGTATCAGCACCTCTAAGTACATGCAAAGGGAACTCTTATTCTGAAGTGTGGCTTAGTAGGTTAGCTCGATAGGGAGCTCACTCCACCGAGGATTGACAGTTAATGGATACCTTTTCATTGCATTTTGACACAACAGATATAGTGATATAAGTATCAGATATGCTCAGCTTGTGATATGTACCCAGCATGAGATGTTTTCAGATATACTTTTAATGAGTTCAGCATATTGTACTTTTTTATGCTTCAGTCTATGTTCAATTTGTAACACCTGTTTGAAGCAGATTAATGAAATTTCTTTCAGAATTTTGTCTGTTTGTTCAATTGCCCTTTTGTGTGATGGATAAAAAGCCACAGAACCATGTGTTGGTTCTAAATTACAATGAACAAGGAACAAAATAATAAAAACTTGATAATAATAAAATTCAAACAAAATACTCTTTTGAAAAATCAACCAACGAAAATTAAATTTTGAAAATATATTTTTGATAATTAAATGTAATAAAAACAACTAGAAAAGAAAATAAATATGCTGAGTTATTTCTCTCAATTTTGAGGTCCTTATTCTTTGCTTACGCAGCACAACTATCCTTGTTTGCATTAATTTTCTTCACATCCCCGCAGAATTTCACATTCTGTACTAAATCTCACAAAACTTCACAATTTTTTCTCACCAATAGCTATCCTCACATGACACATATCTATGAGCTCACCACCATAAATTCTTTACACTATTTTCTTATTATTCTTGGGGACGGTATCGAAAAGCTAATTATTTTCCCTCTACCCCTTTGTTTGGATGTGAGTCTCAGTGCTTTCCTCCCTGACATAGCAGATATTTCTCTTGTCACAATTTGGGTTGGATATGAGTCCAAGAGTTTTACTCCCTAATGAGAAACATATCTTCGAGATTCGTGTAAGACCCCCTTGATTGGAACACGGCATCCTATTCTCAATCTTTGATATTTGTGTAATACCCCCTTTCATTGGAACACGACATCCTATTCTCAATCTTTAAGATTGGTATAAGATCCTCATAAATGGAACACGACATCCTATTCTCAATCTTTGAGATTGGTATAAGATCCCCATAAATGAAACATGACATCCTATTCTCAATCTTTGAGATTGGTATAAGCCCCCTTAAGTGGAACACAACATCTTATTCTCAATCTTCAAGATTGGTATAAGACCCCCTTAAATGGAAAATGGCATCTTATTCTCAATCTTTGAGGTAAGTACTAAATTTTGAATCTCTTCCTGATTTTGATACCTAAATTTCAATTCTCATTTTGGGATCAGTACATAAATTTTAATTCATATTTTTTTAGGTCGGTACCTAAATTTTGATTCTCTTTCTGAGATTGATACCTAAATTTCAATTCTCATTTCAGGATCAATACCTAAATTCTGATTCCTATCCTAAAGATCGGTACCTAAATTCTGATTATCTCTTTTTGAGATTGATACATAAATTTTAATTCTCATTTCGGGATCAGTACCTAAATTCTGATTCATATCCCCGAGGTCTGCACCTAAATTCGGATTCTCTCATTCTGAGATTGATACCTAAGTTTTAATTCTCATTTTGGGATCAGTACCTAAATTTTGATTCCTATCCTCGAGGTCGGTACCTACATTTTGACTCTCTCCTTCTGAGATTGATACCTAAATTTCAATTCTCATTTCAGGATTAATACCTAAATTCTGATTCCTATCCTCGAGGTCGGTACCTAAATTCTGACCTCTTTATGAGATTGATACCTAAATTTCAATTCTTATTTCGGGATCAGTATCTAAATTTTGATTCCAATCCTCAAGGTTGTTACCTAAATTCTAATTCTCTCCTTCTGGGATTGATACCAAAATTTAACTCTCATTTTGGGATCAATGCCTAAATTCTGATTCCTATCCTTGAGGTTGGTACCTAAATTCTGATTCTCTTTCTGGGGTTGATACCTAAATTTCAATTCTAATTTTGGAATCAGTACCTAAATTCTTATTCCCTCCCTTTGAGGTTGGTACCTAACTTCCAACTCTTCTTTCTTGGAATTGATACCTAAATACTGATTCCCTTCCTCCAAAAACACCTGAAACTTGATAATTTGAAACCTACCCTCTAATCCTCAGCGAGAGTGCCTACTCCTTGATTTCGATCAGATGTTCACCTGCTACATTCCCCAGCGAAAAAAACTAGCACTCATTTTGCACTCCTTTCTATTTCTGTTGACTTAGAAGTCTGTGTTGGTTTTGTTGATCTTGTTGGTCAAGCCAATACACGCGGTGTGCCTGCCCAGCACACCACACCTATTGGGGGTCCATTTGTCGACCTCACTTTTGATTGAGGTTTGGCTTTCTCTCTTTAGTAGCCTAAGGTTTAGCCATAGGACTTTCCTATTAACTATTTCTAAAAAATTAGAAAAGGAACCCTCATCATTAGAAACTCTAAACTCCTATTTGCTCAACTTGAAATTCCACATATTGGTCTTAACCTCTAGCATTTAGTAGGTGGGGTCAGTATGGAGGATCTCAAGGAGAGTCCCCATAGGACTGTTTGACCTTAGCGTTGACCCTGGGTGTTGGTCTGGAGTTAGTTCACTCACTTGAACTCACTACCTCCCACTTTCACTCACAACCCTAAAACCCAAATTGTTGACTTTGATCCCTTGATCTTTTGGGAGACTCATGTAAATGGTCCCCTAGACCCATTAGCCCTAAGCTAGGGTTTAGCTAAGACCAGTACACAGAGGACCCAATTAGGGATTTCTTTGTTCCATAGCTCATACATAGAGGTTGACACACCAATTCTACCAAAATATCCAACTTGACCTTTTGCTCCTAAATCCACCCAAATTACCTAAATGACCTTGCAACCCTAAATTTGGCCAAAATTCCTAAATTCACCCAAAATACTAAAATTTGATCAAAAATCATTTCAAACTATTTCAAAATACCGAAATTACCCAAAACCACCCAAAATTGCCAAAATTACCAAAATACCCCCAAATTTGCCAAAATTACAAAAATACCCTAGTGGCCCAAACTTTCCCAAAACATCCAAAATCATTTCAAATGTCTCCAAAACCAATTTTGACCTTTCAATTGAAATGTCCAAATTGAATGCCTGACCCCAAAATTGGCACCTAATTGTTGTTGAGAACTCTTCATGATATTCCTATAGATCACTTTAAACCATAAATTTGGACTTAGCCCAACCTTAACCCAACCGAGACCCAAGTCTATCAACCAATTGACCAAATGCCTAAAATCTCCCAAATTGAACCTCCAAATCAATTCAAAGTCACTCCAAAGATTTTTTTAAATTCTCATGACAATTATCTACACCAAGTTGATCAATAAATGGAGCTTAATGTTATGACTAGTCTAACTTAAACCTAACTTCTAGTCATTTTGACCCAAATTGAACCCCTTCCTCAAAATTGACTTAGCCATGCTAAAGTCACCAAAATAATGACACCACAGCCACTAAACACACCTTATTGACCAGGCCAAAACCCCTTAAACCAACTTGGTGAGCTATGGACCAAGGGTCCCCAAATTTAAGGGATCTTATCCCATTTATGGGCATTAACCAAAATATCCCCTCCATCATCACTTGACATTGAGGGTTAATCATAATTAACCCTCCCCCTGGCTCACCTGACCACCTCGCCACTAGCCTTGGCCCTACCGGCCAACTAAGTGGCCGAAAAATGCCAAAACCGAGAGCCACCATCTCTAAATCAAACCCAATTTCAACCCTAGAGGCCCGCTCATCTTAATGGCTCTTCAGAAGTCTTCTTCACTCCACTTAAGCACCATTTTGCAACCATGATTAGCCCTGGTGGCCTACCCAAGCTCCTTTATTTAATCAGCCCCTCCATGGCTGAAAAGAGGAGAGTTCAAAATCCTTGTGAAACTCTGCCAAAATCTCACCAGAGACTCTCCAAGCATCCCTAAGCTCAAGCCAACCATCTTCCCCTTCTTTTTCCCGCTGTGAGAGTTCATATTTGAGCTAAAAAATTAGGCCAAAATCATGAAATATTCCTCCATAGCTCCACAGTGAACCAAACTTCAATTAATTGTGTACACACCATCACCACAGTGAAAGGAGTTGATTCCCCACAAAAGCCCCCTCTGGAATAGCCTCTAACGTAGCTCTAGACCAACACCTGAAATCCACCTTGATCAAAATCATATCTAGACAATTCATCAAGGCTTGAGACTTCATCAAAAAGTTTATTGGATCTAGCTGAATCTACCACAACCATCTGATTGAGGCCTCCCCTCTTAGAAAAATGTTTTGAGCTCTAACCCTAGCCCGAGCATATTTTGATTCTTCATTAGTAATGGCTAGATTTCATACTTGATCAACTGCATAGATGTGTTCTTCTCGAGTAGATGAAGGTTTAGAAACAAACCCCATGTGATTTAGTTGAGTTTAGACAAAGATCTCAAATTTTTAATGTGAACGGCTTACATGTTAGGTCACTTGAAGAAGATAACGGAGAGCCATTTCATCAACGGAAGAGACCAAGTTGGACCAACACTTGGTGCAAATAGGTGGGTCACAACACGACCATCTTCTTCAGCAAGAGGATCTACAACAACATATCTTTCTTTATAATTAAATAAACAAGAAACAGAATTTCAAGCTTGTCTGCCTAGTGCAACATAAATCCTCACCTTATCTTTAGGCATTTTGTATAGTTCTGCTATACAATATAAGCCCTAACTTGTCTTAGAATTCTGAGGTTGTCGTTTTTTATGACATAAATCCTCACATCTTTCAGGTTATTTGTGCGATCATTTCTTATGAATGTAAGCCCTAAACAAATAAAATTTTTAGGATGAAACATTTAAATAATCTCTCTATAAAATTAAAGCCAAACCATAAGGTAGCTTGGGAAGTCACCGAGGTCCTCCTCTAGATCTGTGACATCCCCTAGTTCTTCCTCCTTTGGATTTCAAAAATAAAATGTTCCAAATTTGAGTCATTCCCTTTTCACACCTCTTTGTTCGATCTCATTGAAAAGTCTTATCCTTCTGACCTCTTTAAAGAAAATATTTCCTGATTTTTATTGAGAGTTTTCTTATGTGACTTCAGTTATCTAAGATGTAATTAACTATAAGGGCTTGCTTTTACAGAAAGCTTTTTTCGAACCCAGCTTAATATAAACCCTATTTAATTCTTTGTATTAAATATGAGAACTTATCGACAAATAAAATGGTTTTCACAGACCAAATGGATGTCATATATTTCTTAGTTTATTTGATTGAGCCCCACCCTCAAGTCATGTTTTTATCTTTCGGGATAAATACAGGGTTTGAGGTACAATGTTCTTTCATTTAAACTATACAAAATATGGGGTCAATTTGATTTCATATTTTTCTAAACTATATTATATATATATATATATATATATATATATATATAT
>JXCR01089042.1:188129-210888 GCA_002079205.1 Phalaenopsis hybrid cultivar | reverse complement strand
CGGCTCCATCCAAACTTCGGCTATACAATTTGGCGCCTCTTCTTCCAGGCATTCGACACCATTCCCCGCTCCAGGCTCTCTCGACCGCTCAACCTTGCATATATTTGTATAAGAGACTGCTTTTACCCTTCTCTTAATGTAAGTGGAAATCAAGGATTTCAAGAAAAAAATATTTCCTTGTACTAGCATAAGGAATGATTCTTATCTTGGTGATATCTTATATTTATTAGTTTTATTCTCTATTTCCTATTAATTGGTCTAGGAGTAAGATTGAGTAGTGTGGAATTTTGTCGCTGTGAGGTGACCAAAGACCACCGGCCATATGAGCACCATAAGTACAATTTGTGGAAGCATTGAAGGGAATTTGCTACTTCAAATTTCTTCTTTTTTATTCATTTCATATTATGTTGTATGTCTTTCCTTCATTGTTTGTTTTGTATTTAGTAAATTGTAATAGTTTTTATTATGTTTTTCCTAGTTGTTCCCATATAATAAAAGTAAATGTANAATTCAGATGTTTTGCCTTCTTCATTGATGATAATACTATGATCAATTGAATATTTCTCATGAAGGAAAAACGTGAAACTACACAAATCTTTCAGTCATTCCGTGATATGATTTTCACTCAATTCAAATTAAAAATTCAAATTCTCAAACTGATAATGCAAATGAATACTTCAACTCAATCATTGAACTCTACCTTGCAAAAAATAGTATTAGCCATATGAGTTTTTTTGTTGAGATTCTACAATAAAATGGGATAGCTGAGAGAAAGAATAGACAATCCTAAAAGATATCTAAGTCTATAACACTTCTCACAATGTCCAAAAAGTTTTTTGGGGAGATGCAATGCTCAGAGTCACCTACCTTTATATAAAATGTCAAGCAGGGACCTTGGATTCAAAGCCCNAATTCAGATGTTTTGCCTTCTTCATTGATGATAATACTATGATCAATTGAATATTTCTCATGAAGGAAAAACATGAAACTACACAAATCTTTCAGTCATTCCGTGATATGATTTTCACTCAATTCAAATAAAAAATTCAGATTCTCAAACTGATAATGCAAATGAATACTTCAACTCAATCATTGAACTCTACCTTGCAAAAAATAGTATTAGCCATATGAGTTTTTTTGTTGAGATTCTACAATAAAATGGGATAGCTGAGAGAAAGAATAGACAATCCTAAAAGATATCCAAGTCTATAACACTTCTCACAATGTCCAAAAAGTTTTTTGGGGAGATGCAATGCTCAGAGTCGCCTACCTTTATATAAAATGTCAAGCAGGGACCTTGGATTCAAAGCCACTTGTTGGTCTCATTTTCAATAAGGTCTTAGTTTCGTACTTCCAGAACTCAAAATCTAGCCTTAGGAGTTCTTATTGACCATCCTAGCGGACTAGCAATGCAGCCCACCTCCCATAGAACTTCGAGCCACTTCTTAACTTATTTTTTTTTTCTGCAGACAGCGCATGAGTAGTCCCAAGCACTTGACTCTTAGTTGCAAGGGCTAAGGACTAACATGTAGAGGGCTCGAAAATGAGTTTCCATAGGATCAAACGACCTTACATAACCTTTTGTGACTCGAGCACTCACGGACACCATAATTTAACACATTTTTGGCCCGACCATCGTCAAACTTGCCAGGACAAATTCGGATGACGAAATGGACCACACGGATGGGTCTGGGACGTCGACTTTAGCTGGAAAGAACACTCATATTGCTAGGGTTACGCACACACAAATGACACAGAAATCGATGCACATTTTATTTAGCGGGACACAGGCCCAAGCTCAATCTAGGTCNATGGGTCTGGGACGTCGACTTTAGCTGGAAAGAACACTCATATTGCTAGGGTTACGCACACACAAATGACACGGAAATCGATGCACATTTTATTTAGCGGGACACAGGCCCAAGCTCAATCTAGGTTCAACTCGGGCTCGATTCAGGTTAATCACCAGCTCACAAATTTCAATTTTCAAATTTCAAATTTCAAATATATCATTTAATCACACATTAATTGAATATAATTAATGATTAACTGTTTTCTAATTATGTCTCCTCTGCCAATGAAAACGAATTAATCCCCCGCCAATTGCTTTATGTAANTCAATTTTCAAATTTCAAATTTCAAATATATCATTTAATCACACATTAATTGAATATAATTAATGATTAACTATTTTCTAATTAAGTCTCCTCTGCCAATGAAAACGAATTAATCCCCCGCCAATTGCTTTATGTACCGGCTCCATCCAAACTTCGGCTATACAATTTGGCGCCTCTTCTTCCAGGCATTCGACACCATTCCCCGCTCCAGGCTCTCTCGACCGCTCAACCTTGCATCCTTCTCCCACACAAACTGAAAACCGCCAGGGCTCACTCGACCTTGCCACCCTTTGCACCGCTCGCCCTCGCTCAACCTATCATCCTTTCTCCCAGACAAACCGAAGACCACCCGGGCTCACTCGACCTTGCCTCCCTCTGCACCGCGAACTCCTCTTCCCCGCTCCCAACAAAGTTCGGCCCCTCACTCACTCTTCTCTCACGCTCGCCCAGAAACTCTCCTGTGCTCACCTGCATCAACCCCCACCTTCTTCTCCAGCTCCCGTCTGCTCTCCTCTCTGCGAACCGAAACCACTGCTCCTCTCTGCAAACGGAATCTCGCTCGCCTGCTATCCCTCTCACGCGCAGAAGCCCCCCTTTCCTTTTCCCTCGTGTGACCTGGAGCCCCGTTCGCCGCCTCCTGCACCGAAGCCCTCCGCCTCCTCTCTTCCTCGCACAATCGAACTGTCGTTCGGCTCTACTCCTCTCTCCCACGGTCGAACAGCCCGTTCGTCCCGCTTCTTTTGTTGAGAGGCTGCTAGATCGGCCTTGAAGCGGGATTTGATTGCTGGCAGGTCCCCTTCGTCGGACACGCTTGAAAGGTGGTATTGATGTCCAATTTGAAATCTAGATGTTAGATATGTAACTACATAGGAGCTGAGTGGTATGCCTGTAAATCTTTCGTAACTCTTTTTATATTCTACATTGGCACCCTATGTTCTCTCCTCTGCACTTTAAGAATCATTTCAAAGTCATTTAATCTGCATTCGCAGCACTATCTCGTAATAGTTGATTCTAATTTAATCTCTACTCTATTAGGAAGTTATGTAATTATCTATAAGTTAAACGATAGTTGTAAGTTGAGAATATCATTATAGTGTGATAAGCAACTAAGCATGATTAAGAGATTGGTGACGATTGAAATCTTATGTCACTATGGGATCTTTCCTTGTCAAAATCATAAAGAGCCTTATGTCTATTAAATGAGCTTGCCTACTTGAATTGTTTTTTTTAGGAAGATTTACATGCATACCACACCACTCTTATATTTTAACATATATGAAATTTAAACTCTCTCTTTACACCACTCGAACCCTTAATTCTACATAAGAAGTGTTTCCATTGCTTAATGAGAAGCACATCTTCGCATCTTTAGGATTTATACACTATCTTGGGACTGCACATGGGCTGATTTGTGTATGGCACTCCCATCATTTGACATGATTTTTTTTAATTGTTTTAGACTAGCTTTGAGGGCTTTTTCTACCCGATAGTCTTGTTGATCTTGTAAAGGATTTAATAATCATTTTTATGGCTGCATGTTCACTGTTTCGGAAAGATTAAAATGTTTTCTTGGACTCGCTAAGGGAGCTGTTTAAGAAGCTTAGGATTGTCGTTTAATGTTGTTTCGAGCTGGGAAAGTGCTAGGAAGTGTTGTTTGAAAGCTTATAAGTGTTGTAGGTTGCTGTTTAGTGCTTTTTGGGCTAAGAAATGATTGTATAAGTGTTGTTTGAGGTTGTCGATCACTGTTGGAAGCTGTAGGAAGTGTCTAGGTTGCTGTTTGGAGTTGTTGATCGCTGTAGGATGCTGTAGGAAATGTCCAAGTTGCTATTTGGAAGTGTAAAATGGTTGTTTGGAGCCGCTGAGAACTTAGGATGGCTGTTTAGAGTCGTTGAGAACTTAGGATTGTTGTTTGGTGTTGTTCGGAAGCTTCGAATGGTTGTTTGGTGCTGTTCAGAAGCTTAGGATGGTTGTTTGGTGTTGTTTGGACGCTTAGGAAGACTTTTTTGGTGCTGTTTGGAAGATTAAAACTGTTGTTTGGTGCAAAGAATTGTTGTTTAGAAGCTTAAAACTGTTGTTTGGTGTTAGGGAGTGTTGTTTGGAAGCTTAGAGTTATTGTTTGGTGATTAAAATTGTTGTTTGGTGCTAGGATTTGTTGTTTAGAGGCTTAAAACTGTTGTTTAGTGCTAGGGAATGTTGTTTGGAAGCTTAGGGTTGTTTGGTGAGTGTTATTCGAAGCTTTAGGATCACCTGCTTGGAGTTCCTAACTGTTGTTACGATTTATTCAGTTGCTAACTGTTTTCTTCTTTTCTCTGTAATTTATTTAAATTCTCTGCAAATTATATTATGCTTTGTGAGCTAAACATGCAACAGAGATAGCAGCAGCAGATACACCACGTACACAGGTACATTTTATTTTTTGTTGTTTTATCATTGCAATTTACTATTGCTCTAACACATTATACAGGTACTGATTGTGATTTCATTTTCAAAATAAAACGGTTTTCAAAAATTAAACAATATTTTCAAAACAAAGACATAACACGTACTTTTGAATTTTCGGGAGTCCCTCGGAGGAGGTACGGTTACTAACGAGATATCCCGGTTTACATGAATTTCACAATTTGTTTAAGCTAAGTAAGTTCAAAAGAAAATAGTGGTACCGGAACGAGGGAACCATGGAATCCTAACCGGTGTCGCTCTAATCAACTTTAACCCATCCCCATAATGACAACAAAACCAAGACTTTGGAACACACCTGGTAAAAATCTTTTGAACGTTAGACTTTAGTACTGCTACTTCGACGATGAGCTTGGAGCAACTTTGTGGGCAGCGTGGCAAGAAGCTTGGAGCGGTCTACAAGTGGAGGTGGTCGTCATTCTACAACAACAAAACAAGTCTACAACAGCTAAACTTAATCTAAACAACATATAGGCTCCTGCATAGTCATACTAAGCAGTATAAGTCCTAACTCGACTTAGGTTCCGAGGTTGTCGTCCAGAACGACGTGAACGACGTAAAACCTCTTATCTCTACGGGTTATTTGCATAATCGGATATTATGCAAATGTAAGTCCCAAATAATAAAATTGGCAGGATTAAACATAAATAAAATCGCCTTCAAAACTCAGCCACACATTATGATAGTTTGGGAAGTCACTGAGGTTTCTCCTCAGGATCTGTGACATCACCTACCGTTTTCTTCCTTTGGACTCCTGAAAATAATTATTCTTATTTGAGTCACTCTCACTTGTTTTTCCACGTCCTTACCGTGAAAACCTAAACCTCAAAATCTTGAAGACTAGTACCTCTGATCATTATAGAGAGTTTTCTTAAGTGACTCTAGTCATTTGGGATGTAATTAACTATAAGGACTTGACTATATAGGTAACCATGAAATCCTAACCGGTGTCGCTCTAATCAACTTTAACCCATCCCCATAATGACAGCAAAACCAAGACTTTGGAACACACCTGGTAAAAATTTTTTGAACCTTAGACTTTAGGACTGCTACTTCGACGATGAGCTTGGAGCAACTTCGTAGGCAGCGTGGCAAGGAGCTTGGAGCGGTCTACAAGTGGAGGTGGTCGTCATCCTACAACAGCAAAACAAATTTACAACAGCTAAACTTTCTTAGTCTAAACAACATACAGGCTCCTGCATAGTCATACTGAGCAGTATAAGTCCTAAATCGCCTTAAGTTCCGAGGTTGTCGTCCAGAACGACGTGAACGACGTAAAACCTTTTATCTCTACGGACTATTTGCATAATCGAATATTATGCAAATGTAAGACCCAAATAATAAAATTGACAGGATTAAACACAAATAAAATCGCCTTCAAAACTCAGCCACACATTATGATAGTTTGGGAAGGCACTGAGGATTCTCCTCAGGATCTGTGACATCACCTACCGTTTCATTCCTTTGGACTCCTGAAAATAATTGTTCCTATTTGAGTCACTCTCACTTGTTTTTTCACATCTTTACCGTGAAAACCTAAACCTTGAAATCTTGAAGACTAGTACCTCTGATCATTATAAAGAGTTTTCTCAAGTGACTCTAATCATTTGGGATGTAATTAACTATAGGGGCTTGACTCTAAAGGGAACTTAGAACTCAGGTAAAATAAATCATATTTAATCTTTGTATTAGATAGGGGAACTTGTCAATCACACATAAAAGGTTCACAGACCAAACGTATGTCACAAATCTCTTAATTTGCAGGATTAGGTTTATCGCTGAGGTCTACACTTATCTTTCAAGAGAGTGTAGTATTTGTGTTATTGAGCGCGATTATACAAACTATTGGACGAATGAGATTCATTTGGTCTCATTTTTCGAAAATTAAAATATACTATTTTCAAAACCCAAACTATATGCCTCTTATATTAAATTAAATTTCAAAATTATTTCTAAATTTTCAAAATCAACAAAAAGTTGACCNGTAGTATTTGTGTTATTGAGCGCGATTATACAAACTATTGGACGAATGAGATTCATTTGGTCTCATTTTTCGCAAATTAAAATATATTATTTTCAAAACCAAAACTATATGCCTCTTATATTAAATTAAATTTCAAAATTATTTCTAAATCTTCAAAATCAACAAAAAGTTGACTGACACCCCTCTCCATGTTTTGATGGAAACATACCCTCGTGCTAGAGTCTTCTCATCCAATCTTCCTTTAAAAATATTTGGTTCTTTTTTGTTCACATTCACCCACCAAACCGCACAAAGCCTGACCCAAAATACATCAAATGTATCTTCCTTGATTATTCTTCTAACAAAAGAGGTACAAGTACGGTTCTCCCCTTACTAAAAAATAATATAACTCTATGGATGTTACAATCTTTGAAAAACAATCCTACTACCCTGAATATGAAATTCAATGATAGAGTCCAGGTGAATATCAAATTTGGGACACTACTCTAAATATGAAATTCAAGGGGAGAGTCCAAGTGAAATTAGGTGAAAAACAATCCTACTACACTAAACTAGAGTCGACACAACATGTTCTACTTCCCTCTAACCATCTTGTCTTCCAACCTCCACCATTTGAGGATATCCAACCAGAGATTGACAAAAAGGAATGCATAAGAAACTTTGAGTGTACATTAAGAGAAAGAAATCCATTGAGAAGGGAGGATAAATACAAAATACAACCATAGGACTATTCACAACAAAACCTGAATTTACACATCTCTGAAGTTCCAAAGGAGATGGAACGCAATGGAGAAGACATTAGAAATTGCACAAATTATCCTATCTAGGACTATACTGCCTATAGAAAGTTATCATTACCTTATAAAACTTTTGTATATAATTTTGATAGTGTGCAAATACCCAAATCTATTTATGCAACACTTCAAAGTTTAGAATGAAAAAAAATAGTTGAAGAAGAGATTGAAACAATTGATCTAAATGACACATGGACATTTACAAAACATCCTTCAAATAAAAAGCCTGTTGGGTGCAAGTAAGTGTTCAATATCAAGTATAAAGCAAATGGAAGCATTGAGAGGTTTACTTAGTCTTATGAGATAGACTATCAAGAGGCATATGCACCAGTGGCCAAGTTAAACGCCATAAGAGTTCTTTTTTTGACAGTGAATAGTGGGAACTGCATCAACTTGATATCAAAAATATCTTTTTGAATGGAGACCTTAAGAAAGAAGTGTACACAAAAATCACACCAGGTCAGAAAAATTACTCAAACAAACATCTGATTTATAGACTAACAAAGACACTTTATGGCCTCAAACATTATCCAAAGGTTTGGTTCCATAAACTTGTCAAGACTATGAAATTTAATGGGTACATCCAATGCTAAGCTGATCATACGTTGTTCATAAAACTTGCACAAGTAAGTAAGAAAACTATACTCATTGTCTATGTAGTGACATGATTCTGATAGGTGATAATGAAAAAAAGATTGATAAGATTAAGAAGATGCTTATCACTAAATTTGAAATAAAGGATCTAGAAACTATTAGATATTTTTTGGGCATAGAAGTGGGTAGGTATAAGAAGGGAATTATGATATCCAAAAGAAAGTACATCCTATAATTACTAAAAGAGACATGAATGTTGGGGTGTAAACCCATTGAGCTCTTATAGATTTCAATAAAAAGTTATATTCATGGGGAGAAAAAACACCAGTGGAAAAAAGTAGATACAAGAAATTGATCGGAAAACATAACTACATGTCACACACTAGACTATATATCACTTATTATGTTAGTATTGTGAGACAACATATAGATAGTCCAAATGAAAATTATTTAGAGATAATTTAAATAATACTGAGATTTCTTAAGAAGACCCTTGACAGAGGATTATTGTTTAAAAAATCAGACAATATTGAAGTAGAAGTGTACACTGATGCTAGTTAGGAAAGAGAACTCACAGATAGAAAATCCACATATGGGTATTGTTCCTATATATGGGGAATCTTGTCACATGAAGGAGCATGAAGCAAACAAAAGTCTCTAGCAATAGTGCAGAATCTTAAGTATCGAGCACTTTTTTTGGGAATTTGTGAGAGAATATGGATTGAAATGTTACTAAAATGAGTTGAAATGCTACATGACCAATCCCATAAAGTCAAATCGTCATTAGTATTGCAAAGAGCTCCATACATCATGACAGGACCAAACACATCAAGATTGATAGATATTTTATCTCTAAAAAAGTTATTGGTGGCATTTTTTACTTAATCTACATTCCAACTCATCAAGTCGTTAATGTCTTCAGCGAATCCCTACCTCTGCGCAGTTTTATTAATTTGAATACCAAGTTGGATCTTTACAACATCTATGACATAGGAGAGTCTGAAATTGTCCTTGTTAGGTGGCTCAGACCGCCAGCCATATTGACCCCATAGGTTCAATTTCTGGAAGCTATTGGAGAAAATTTCTTATTTTTGTTTTATAATTTTTTATTCTTGTCTTATTATGTTGAATGACTTTTTTTATTGTTTGTTTTGTATTTGGTAAAGTTATATTAGTCTTAATTATATTTGACCTAGTTGTTCCCATATAATAAGGGGAATGATTGTGATATGAATACGCTAGAATAAGAGAATATAGTTTCTTCACCTTTCTTCAATAGTAAAAATTAATACAATCAATTTTTTTCCATTTACAATGTGGGTTTCCAATCTCATATATGATTTTAACAATTATGAATTTCTCAGTGTATTTCTCGTAAGAATCTATTCAATTATCATTTAAAGTCATTTTTTATCTATTTTCAAATTTCATCCAAAAAAATAAGTACTCGCCTAAAATAGAAGAATAAGAACTGTTTGAAGTTATATTAGGAAATAATTTATTCTTGTTAGAAGTTATGAGGATTAAATTTATTTCCTTGGATTAGAGTTATTTCATTTCTTATTTTAAGCTTCACATTATTTACTTTATCTTTAAGTAATTAATATGATTGATTAATTGAAAATATAGGTGTTAATCTTTCATTTCCTGTTATTTCCTTTTTATTGTCTATCCTATCTAGGATACATGTAAAGGTTATTTATACTATTGTTTCATATCAATAATCTAAATCCGCATTATTCTGAATTTCAACATCGTATCAGAGTCAAATTTCCTACCCTAGCCGTCGGTCCTCCTTCCAAAGTTGTCGGACTCCCTTCCTGCCATCCTGTCTGCAGGAAGGAAGAGACGCTCTTCTCTTGCCTCAATTACCGCGACTAAGACTGTCGCTTGAAACGGCGACTTTTGCTTCTTCTTTGGTACCCATAAACACCAAGTTCCTTCCCAAATTGCCACAAGCTTGTCTGGAGTCCATCGCCGCAAGAACCAGCTGTTGGAGTCGACCACTACATACGACAATACCACTCTATTCAAAATCATGCTTTCACAAGAAAGTGAATCTCCCATGAAAGCATCTCCCAGGAACTTCCTGCAGGCCCATGAATCTCCCAACATATGCAGCGTGGATCCCCTACAACCTCCTTGTGAGAATACCTGGAGGAAAATTTCTCCAGCCGGCCCACCCCTTCCAACAGCAGACTAAATCTCCTTCCAGCAGTTATTTGTCTCTTGGAGATCTTTCCCATGAAGATCTTCCCAACATTTTGTTTCCCAGCAGCTCTTTCTCCCGTGGTAACCTTCCCAGTAGTTTTCTTCTCACCAGGTTTTCACCGGGCTGGTTTTTCTCCTATGGAGAACTATTGCAAGTGTTCTCCTATGGACAACTATTGCAGGTTTCTGAAGGCATCCGGCTAAATATCCCTTCGACAGGTGTTTCAGCCATTGGACCGCTGAAGCACCTTCCTGCAACCAGATCTATCCCCTGCAGGACCTCCCGCCACTGGCACTCCCTCCTGCATCCTTTNTGCAGGTTTCTGAAGGCATCCGGCTAAATATCCCTTCGACAGGTGTTTCAGCCATTGGACCTTCCTCCAGCCGACCCGATCTCCCTCCAGGACCGCTGAAGCACCTTCCTGCAACCAGATCTATCCCCTGCAGGACCTCCCGCCACTGGCACTCCCTCCTGCATCCTTTCCCGTCAACGCAACTACATCTAGCAGACTATTCAGCAATCGGATCCTTCTCCTCCAGCTAGAAAAAAATTTCTCTCATTCCTGCAAGCTTCCTTAGTGGAGACAAATCTTCCTGCAACNCTTCTCCTCCAGCTAGAAAAAAATTTCTCTCATTCCTGCAAGCTTCCTTAGTGGAGACAAATCTTCCTGCAATCTTTTTGATGTATCCCGACGTCCTTCCCGTCGTTGCTGGAAATTCCTGTAAGCAGCCAAAACTTCTACCGGCTGTCCCCATCTTTTGCAAGCCCTCAGGAACTCATCATGGATGAACCAACATCAGGTCTTGATGCAAGATTAGCTGCCATTGTCATGAAAACGGTGAAAAACTGTGTCAACACAGGAAGAACTGTTGTCTGTACCATCCACCAACCAAGCATTGACATATTTGAATCCATGGATGAGTTACTTTTGCTANAACTATTGTTTCATATCAATAATCTAAATCCGCATTATTCTGAATTTCAACATCGTATCAGAGTCAAATTTCTTACCCTAGCCGTCGGTCCTCCTTCCAAAGTTGTCGGACTCCCTTCCTGCCATCCTGTCTGCAGGAAGGAAGAGACGCTCTTCTCTTGCCTCAATTACCGCGACTAAGACTGTCGCTTGAAACGGCGACTTTTGCTTCTTCTTTGGTACCCATAAACACCAAGTTCCTTCCCAAATTGCCACAAGCTTGTCTGGAGTCCATCGCCGCAAGAACCAGCTGTTGGAGTCGACCACTACATACGACAATACCACTCTATTCAAAATCATGCTTTCACAAGAAAGTGAATCTCCCATGAAAGCATCTCCCAGGAACTTCCTGCAGGCCCATGAATCTCCCAACATATGCAGCGTGGATCCCCTACAACCTCCTTGTGAGAATACCTGGAGGAAAATTTCTCCAGCCGGCCCACCCCTTCCAACAGCAGACTAAATCTCCTTCCAGCAGTTATTTGTCTCTTGGAGATCTTTCCCATGAAGATCTTCCCAACATTTTGTTTCCCAGCAGCTCTTTCTCCCGTGGTAACCTTCCCAGTAGTTTTCTTCTCACCAGGTTTTCACCGGGCTGGTTTTTCTCCTATGGAGAACTATTGCAAGTGTTCTCCTATGGACAACTATTGCAGGTTTCTGAAGGCATCCGGCTAAATATCCCTTCGACAGGTGTTTCAGCCATTGGACCTTCCTCCAGCCGACCCGATCTCCCTCCAGGACCGCTGAAGCACCTTCCTGCAACCAGATCTATCCCCTGCAGGACCTCCCGCCACTGGCACTCCCTCCTGCATCCTTTCCCGTCAACGCAACTACATCTAGCAGACTATTCAGCAATCGGATCCTTCTCCTCCAGCTAGAAAAAAATTTCTCTCATTCCTGCAAGCTTCCTTAGTGGAGACAAATCTTCCTGCAATCTTTTTGATGTATCCCGACGTCCTTCCCGTCGTTGCTGGAAATTCCTGTAAGCAGCCAAAACTTCTACCGGCTGTCCCCATCTTTTGCAAGCCCTCAGGAACTCATCATGGATGAACCAACATCAGGTCTTGATGCAAGATTAGCTGCCATTGTCATGAAAACGGTGAAAAACTGTGTCAACACAGGAAGAACTGTTGTCTGTACCATCCACCAACCAAGCATTGACATATTTGAATCCATGGATGAGTTACTTTTGCTAAAAAAAAAGGGGGCCAAGCAATTTTTTCTGAACCATTGGGAGAGAATTCTCAGAAGCTAATAGAATATTTTGAGAAAATTTCTTGAGTTTGAAAAATCGATGATGGAGCCAACCGAGCAACATGAATGCTGGAAGCAAGTTCTGTCGCCACAGAAGTAAAACTAAAAAATGATTTTGCAGAGATATACAACTCTTCTCCACAGCACAAGCGAAATGTGGCATTGGTTAGAGAGCATAGCAAAAGCCATTACCTGGCACATCTGATCTTTACTTCTCAATTGAATATACCCAATCCAGTTATGGCCAATTCAAATCTTTGCATGGAAGTGGTCAATATATTGGAGTCCGGGGTACAATCTAGCAAAGACTAGGTATGGCCTTTATCACAGCTCTAGTGCTAGGCTCAATTTATTGGAATATTGGCCAACACAGGGACGGTTCAAAAGAGATTATGTTCGTCATCGAAGCAATGTTCTTTGCTATAGAATTTATGAGCTTTGTCAGTTGTTGTACATTACAACCACGTTCTACTGATTCCTCCGGAACTTTTCCTGTAGCACTCCCCTTCAGAATTTTTCTTGCAGCAGGCCCTTTTCCAAAGCTTTTTCTGCAGCAAGTCTTCCACGAGAATTCTTCCTGCAATAGACCCTCCTCCGGAGCCTTTTCCTGCATCAAGCCCTCCTTGAGAGCCTTTTTCTGTATCAGACCCTCTTCCGGAGCTTTTTCTGCAGCAGATCCTCCACCAAAATTTTTTCTGCAGCAGGCCCTCCTTTGGGACCTTTTCCTACATCAAGCCCTCTTCCAGAACTTTTTCTTAAATCAGACTATCCTCCGGAGCCTTTTCTTGCAGCAAGGCCTACTTCCAGGGTTTTTTCTTTTTTTTTTTTGACAAGTCATACCCTGCAACATTTTCTGTTGGTTATGTACTTCCCTACAAACTTCCCTACAACATTATCTGTAAAAGTCTTCCGCCTACCTACAGACACTGCATAAACTACAGTCCAAGACAATTGTAGTCAACTAAATAATCTTGGGATTGATTATTAAGTATGGGATGAAGACTTCAAATTCTACCTCACAAAAAATCTTCCTCGCCCATTGTTTAATATTTTTGAATCCAAATTGAACATGATTTTCAACGATATTTCAACTTGAGGAGAAGTGTTAGAAGTTATATTAGGAAAAAATCCATTCTTGTTAGAAGTTATGACGATTAAATTTATTTTCTTGGATTGGAGTTATTTCCTTTTTTATTTTATGTTTTATGTTATTTCCTTTATCTTCAAATAATTAATATGAATTAAATAATTAGAGATATATGAATTGACAAATTGGAGATATATTGGATGATCTTACTGGACCCTTACAGGAGGATGTACCTTGGTGTATGTTTTTTGCTGATGATATCCTTCTCATGGATAAGACGAGAAAAGTCTCAAGGAAACCTTGAATTATGGAGGTCTACCTTGGAGTCTAAAGGCCTTTGTTTGAGTAAAACTAAAACTAAATACATTGAATGTAATTTTAGCAGTAGTAGCTCTAGTGACAGAAATGTAACTATGGGTGATCAAATTATTAAAAGGTGTGACGCTTTAGACATCTCGAGTAAGGCTGTCAATTTGGCTCTTTGTTCGTAAACAACTCGTGTTCGACTTGTTCGTTAAGTCTAACGAACCGAACACGAACAAATTTTTAAACTTGAAATGTAAATGAGCCGAAAACGAACAAAAGTTTGTTCACTTGTATTCAGCTCTAATTGGCTCAAAAATAAATACACACACATAATAAATATTCATAAAATTAAATATTATAAATTATAATTAATTAATTTTTATACAAATAGTTTTTTTAGAAAAAAATATTATTTAATTTTTATTTAAAAAATAATTATTATAATTATTTAAGCCTTACGAGTAA
Organism: Phalaenopsis hybrid cultivar; assembly: GCA_002079205.1. NCBI lineage: Eukaryota > Viridiplantae > Streptophyta > Magnoliopsida > Asparagales > Orchidaceae > Phalaenopsis > Phalaenopsis hybrid cultivar. The sequence goes on along the minus strand of JXCR01089042.1, from coordinate 196,645 downwards.
CGAGCCAATTTTGAGCCAGATGAATAACTTTTTCCAGTCGAACACGAACACACTGTTCACGAGCCAATTTCGATTGAGCCGAACACGAGCCAACATGAGCTCGCTCAGGCTCGGCTCGTTTACAACCCTAATCCCGGGCCTATTTTTCAAAGTGATGGTGATATTGATGGGGATGTTATTAGTATAATTCAAGTTGGTTGGTTGAAGTGGAGGAAAGTTTCGGGCCTATTGTGAGATAGAAAAGCTTAGACTGACAGGAAAATTTTATAAGGCGGTAGTGAGACCTGCAATGCTCTATGGTGGTGAGACCTGCAATGCTCTATGGCGTTGAATGTTGGCCTTTAAAAGAGAAGCATAAAACTAAGTTAAGTGTTGCCGAGATGAAAATGATTAGGTAAATGAGTGGCTTTACACTTAGAAACAAAATGCGAAATGAATATATCTGTAATAGGGTTGGTGTAGCTCCAGTGACCGACAAAATTAGAGAGAATCATCTTAGATGGTTTGGTCACATTAAATATCGATCATTTGATGATCCGATTAGAAGAGTAGATGTCTTAGATTCTACTTATGTTAAGAAAGGCAGAGGAAGACCTAGGATGACTTGGGCATATTGTATAAAAAAATGATCTTAATTTATTATATTTAAATGAAAATATGACTCTAAATAGGACGCAATGGAGAAAAGTGATTCATGTAGCCGACTCCACTTAGTGGGATAAAGGTTTTGTTGTTGTTGTTGTTGTTGTTGTTGACTATTTGAAGATATAGGTGTTATATCTTTCATTTCCTATTATTTCATTTCTATTGTTTTTCTTATTTTAGAATTCATGTAAAGATTATTTATACCCCCATTTCATATCAATAATATAATTTCGCATTATTCGGAATTTCAATATTAACTATGAATTCAATGACATGTAGTTTTGTGCATGCAATCATAGAATCCATTATAGATTCCCTGCAAATCGATTGATCCAAAGATTCATTTGAAAGTTCTTATACCAAAAAGTTAAACATTTTACCCAAGCGACAATCCTCAATACAATGGACGTGCACATTAGGCCCCTCTCACAACAAAATAGAGGCATTTACATATTATACAACATATGGAACGCCTAAATTTTGTTTTTTACATTTAAGCCACCCATTCTTTCATTTCACAAAAAATACAACCATTGTATCTTTTAAAAAAGTGAGAAATAACTTTTCATGCAAAGGTAAGGTGGTTTTTATGTAAAAATTGAAGTTTGTGTTATAAATGGAAATACATAGGAATTGAGTGGTATGTATCAAAATCTTCCAACAAAATATTTAGTAAAATAAAAAAAAAATGATAAAAAACAGAAAACAAACACAAGATTTAGTTCCAATGACTAACCAGAATCTATTGTAAGTTCCAGCTCCGAACTAAATTTCAAATTTGGCTAGACTTGGAGAATAAAAGATGACTTACAATTATTACGGATACATGCACAAAAAAAGAATAAAAAAAACAGCAGCAATGATGGGGACATAAGGAAAAAAGCATGTGCAAGTGTAATTGTCCTTAAGACAGTTCATAAAAGTAAGATCTTTGTTACAATGGTATTGCTCTCCTGAGTGTGAGCTTATTTTGAGGGCTTCAAAGGTTCATCTTCATAGTGATGCTTGCTAAGATTACAGATTCTTATTGTTTGTTGTACAAATTGAAACAGAAAATTAGTAGTTGCTTTTTTAGTTTGTTTTTCCTATAATGGGAACAGAAAATACTGAAATAGAAAAATCAATTTTATGTAGAAATGGTTTCTACAACTTTTTCCATTTTATTAATGCTTCAGTGAATAAAAGACATGCTTCCTCGCTGAATTTACACCATCAAAGGAAACCAGCTCCAATTCTATTTTAGGGTATGCTCCAAGGATCCACATCCAAGTAGATTCACATTTAATAAAATGCAAGCCAAGCTCCTTCGTTAGCACGCAGATTTTGAAACAAGATTGATCCAAGCAAAAACTGATATGTTTTATTCCATTTATTACACTTCTTACTTTAGTGACAATGCCCTAAATTTATGCCGCAGTTCAAAAAATTACAACTTTTCTACTTCTTACTTCCCATATAGATATTTGTTACTCTCCAGCCAAAGCTACTATGTTCTGATGCATGGTACATCCTCTACAATCTAGTATCCCAAAAAAATATATATTTTTTAACTTCCAAAAAAAATTACATCCAGTTCACAAAATGCAGTAGTCCAAGCATGATACACTTTAATAAAAGAATCTACATTGTATGACATCAATGCTTCATGAAGCCACTGCAATTTCTCAATTTTGAAAAGATTGCCGCGTCAAATTCAAATATTTTTTAATANAATCTACATTGTATGACATCAATGCTTCATGAAGCCACTGCAATTTCTCAATTTTGAAAAGATTGCCGCGTCGAATTCAAATATTTTTTAATCAATAAGCTAAAAGGTTCTAAAGTTAGCTCAAAACAAAAAAGTACAACATAATGAATGATATTTCAGGTACAGATACGATTTAAATTCAAAAATAGGGAAATTTACATACATACCACACAATTCTTATGAATTTACACATTTAGCACCNGATTTAAATTCAAAAATAGGGAAATTTACATACATACCACACAATTCTTATGAATTTACATATTTAGCACCTAAAGTTTGAATATTACATTTTTACCACCTAGATGCTATAACCTATGTATAAAAAGATACATTTGAATTTTAAAAAGTTAGAAGCANAGCTTTGTCAGTTGTTGTACATTACAACCACGTTCTACTGATTCCTCCGGAACTTTTCCTGTAGCACTCCCCTTCAGAATTTTTCTTGCAGCAGGCCCTTTTCCAAAGCTTTTTCTGCAGCAAGTCTTCCACGANAGCTTTGTCAGTTGTTGTACATTACAACCACGTTCTACTGATTCCTCCGGAACTTTTCCTGTAGCACTCCCCATCAGAATTTTTCTTGCAGCAGGCCCTTTTCCAAAGCTTTTTCTGCAGCAAGTCTTCCACGGGAATTCTTCCTGCAATAGACCCTCCTCCGGAGCCTTTTCCTGCATCAAGCCCTCCTTGAGAGCCTTTTTCTGTATCAGACCCTCTTCCGGAGCTTTTTCTGCAGCAGATCCTCCACCAAAATTTTTTCTGCAGCAGGCCCTCCTTTGGGACCTTTTCCTACATCAAGCCCTCTTCCAGAACTTTTTCTTAAATCAGACTATCCTCCGGAGCCTTTTCTTGCAGCAAGGCCTACTTCCAGGGTTTTTTCTTNCTTAAATCAGACTATCCTCCGGAGCCTTTTCTTGCAGCAAGGCCTACTTCCAGGGTTTTTTCTTTTTTTTTTTTGACAAGTCATACCCTGCAACATTTTCTGTTGGTTATGTACTTCCCTACAAACTTCCCTACAACATTATCTGTAAAAGTCTTCCGCCTACCTACAGACACTGCATAAACTACAGTCCAAGACAATTGTAGTCAACTAAATAATCTTGGGATTGATTATTAAGTATGGGATGAAGACTTCAAATTCTACCTCACAAAAAATCTTCCTCGCCCATTGTTTAATATTTTTGAATCCAAATTGAACATGATTTTCAACGATATTTCAACTTGAGGAGAAGTGTTAGAAGTTATATTAGGAAAAAATCCATTCTTGTTAGAAGTTATGACGATTAAATTTATTTTCTTGGATTGGAGTTATTTCCTTTTTTATTTTATGTTTTATGTTATTTCCTTTATCTTCAAATAATTAATATGAATTAAATAATTAGAGATATATGAATTGACAAATTGGAGATATATTGGATGATCTTACTAGACCCTTACAGGAGGATGTACCTTGGTGTATGTTTTTTGCTGATGATATCCTTCTCATGGATAAGACGAGAAAAGTCTCAAGGAAAACTTGAATTATGGAGGTCTACCTTGGAGTCTAAAGGCCTTTGTTTGAGTAAAACTAAAACTAAATACATTGAATGTAATTTTAGCAGTAGTAGCTCTAGTGACAGAAATGTAACTATGGGTGATCAAATTATTAAAAGATGTGACGCTTTAGACATCTCGAGTAAGGCTGTCAATTTGGCTCTTTGTTCGTAAACAACTCGTGTTCGGCTTGTTCGTTAAGTCTAACGAACCGAACACGAACAAATTTTTAAACTTGAAATGTAAATGAGCCGAAAACGAACAAAAGTTTGTTCACTTGTATTCAGCTCTAATTGGCTCAAAAATAAATACACACACATAATAAATATTCATAAAATTAAATATTATAAATTATAATTAATTAATTTTTATAAAAATAGTTTTTTTAGAAAAAATTATTATTTAATTTTTATTTAAAAAATAATTATTATAATTATTTAAGCCTTACGAGTAACGAGCCAATTTTGAGCCAGATGAATAACTTTTTCCAGTCGAACACGAACACACTGTTCACGAGCCAATTTCGATTGAGCCGAACACGAGCCAACATGAGCTCGCTCAGGCTCGGCTCGTTTACAACCCTAATCCCGGGCCTATTTTTCAAAGTGATGGTGATATTGATGGGGATGTTATTAGTATAATTCAAGTTGGTTGGTTGAAGTGGAGGAAAGTTTCGGGCCTATTGTGAGATAGAAAAGCTTAGACTGACAGGAAAATTTTATAAGGCGGTAGTGAGACCTGCAATGCTCTATGGTGGTGAGACCTGCAATGCTCTATGGCGTTGAATGTTGGCCTTTAAAAGAGAAGCATAAAACTAAGTTAAGTGTTGCCGAGATGAAAATGATTAGGTAAATGAGTGGCTTTACACTTAGAAACAAAATGCGAAATGAATATATCTGTAATAGGGTTGGTGTAGCTCCAGTGACGGACAAAATTAGAGAGAATCATCTTAGATGGTTTGGTCACATTAAATATCGATCATTTGATGATCCGATTAGAAGAGTAGATGTCTTAGATTCTACTTATGTTAAGAAAGGCAGAGGAAGACCTAGGATGACTTGGGCATATTGTATAAAAAAATGATCTTAATTTATTATATTTAAATGAAAATATGACTCTAAATAGGACGCAATGGAGAAAAGGGATTCATGTAGCCGACTCCACTTAGTGGGATAAAGGTTTTGTTGTTGTTGTTGTTGTTGTTGTTGACTATTTGAAGATATAAGTGTTATATCTTTCATTTCCTATTATTTCATTTCTATTGTTTTTCTTATTTTAGAATTCATGTAAAGATTATTTATACCCCCATTTCATATCAATAATATAATTTCGCATTATTCGGAATTTCAATATTAACTATGAATTCAATGACATGTAGTTTTGTGCATGCAATCATAGAATCCATTATAGATTCCCTGCAAATCGATTGATCCAAAGATTCATTTGAAAGTTCTTATACCAAAAAGTTAAACATTTTACCCAAGCGACAATCCTCAATACAATGGACGTGCACATTAGGCCCCTCTCACAACAAAATAGAGGCATTTACATATTATACAACATATGGAACGCCTAAATTTTGTTTTTTACATTTAAGCCACCCATTCTTTCATTTCACAAAAAATACAACCATTGTATCTTTTAAAAAAGTGAGAAATAACTTTTCATGCAAAGGTAAGGTGGTTTTTATGTAAAAATTGAAGTTTGTGTTAGAAATGTAAATACATAGGAATTGAGTGGTATGTATCAAAATCTTCCAACAAAATATTTAGTAAAATAAAAAAAAGAATGATAAAAAACAGAAAACAAACACAAGATTTAGTTCCAATGACTAACCAGAATCTATTGTAAGTTCCAGCTCCGAACTAAATTTCAAATTTGGCTAGACTTGGAGAATAAAAGATGACTTACAATTATTACGGATACATGCACAAAAAAAGAATAAAAAAAACAGCAGCAATGATGGGGACATAAGGAAAAAAGCATGTGCAAGTGTAATTGTCCTTAAGACAGTTCATAAAAGTAAGATCTTTGTTACAATGGTATTGCTCTCCTGAGTGTGAGCTTATTTTGAGGGCTTCAAAGGTTCATCTTCATAGTGATGCTTGCTAAGATTACAGATTCTTATTGTTTGTTGTACAAATTGAAACAGAAAATTAGTAGTTGCTTTTTTAGTTTGTTTTTCCTATAATGGGAACAGAAAATACTGAAATAGAAAAATCAATTTTATGTAGAAATGGTTTCTACAACTTTTTCCATTTTATTAATGCTTCAGTGAATAAAAGACATGCTTCCTCGCTGAATTTACACCATCAAAGGAAACCAGCTCCAATTCTATTTTAGGGTATGCTCCAAGGATCCACATCCAAGTAGATTCACATTTAATAAAATGCAAGCCAAGCTCCTTCGTTAGCACGCAGATTTTGAAACAAGATTGATCCAAGCAAAAACTGATATGTTTTATTCCATTTATTACACTTCTTACTTTAGTGACAATGCCCTAAATTTATGCCGCAGTTCAAAAAATTACAACTTTTCTACTTCTTACTTCCCATATAGATATTTGTTACTCTCCAGCCAAAGCTACTATGTTCTGATGCATGGTACATCCTCTACAATCTAGTATCCCAAAAAAATATATATTTTTTAACTTCCAAAAAAAATTACATCCAGTTCACAAAATGCAGTAGTCCAAGCATGATACACTTTAATAAAAGAATCTACATTGTATGACATCAATGCTTCATGAAGCCACTGCAATTTCTCAATTTTGAAAAGATTGCCGCGTCGAATTCAAATATTTTTTAATCAATAAGCTAAAAGGTTCTAAAGTTAGCTCAAAACAAAAAAGTACAACATAATGAATGATATTTCAGGTACAGATACGATTTAAATTCAAAAATAGGGAAATTTACATACATACCACACAATTCTTATGAATTTACACATTTAGCACCTAAAGTTTGAATATTACATTTTTACCACCTAGATGCTATAACCTATGTATAAAAAGATACATTTGAATTTTAAAAAGTTAGAAGCAATGTTATTTTCTTTTTTTTATGCAATGTTAAAATTTTGAGTGTTGTAAATGTTAATATCAAAGTTCAGGTGTTAAATATTTAAAATAAGAATTGTGTGGTATGTATGTAAATGCCCCAAAAAATATAAATCCAATGAAACTCCGTCATTTTCCCATCAAAGATAAAGAGAAGTTTGACATGAAGACAATGAAATGATACCCAAAGTATAAGTCGTATATTCGCTTCCAAAGGTGCCATCGTCTGCAAACTACACCAATTTCCTGCATACAAAATGATGTATAAATAATTGAGACATTTACATACATACCACCTAATTCCTACATATTTACATATCTAACATCTAAACTTTATTTTTTACATTTATAGCACCCAAACCATTCACATATCAAAAATACCATCATTTTAACTTTTAAAAAGAGAAATGCACCTTTTTATGCATGGGTAAGGTGGGTATGTATGTAAAAATTGAATTTTACGTGTTAAATATGTAAATACATAGGAGTCGAGTAGCATGCATGTAAATATTCCTAAGCAACAAGGATAAAATCCAATAGCACCTTCCTGCAACCATATCCAATTTACAAAAGTCACACAAACAGCGAGAAAAATAAACCCGCAAATTTGAATACCTTTCCATCAACCTCTGCATAGATTGTGCTGGTTATCCACCAAAATGGCCTGCGAACCTACATCTAAAAATAATATAGCATAAAGATGGAAAAACCTAAAGTAGAATTTAAAAGTTTTAGAAGTTCTCTATCATCAGGGAGTAGGCTTTGTTACCCTAAATATTTCATTGCCCATAGCATCGGTTATGTGAGCAATAAATGGCCGTCTTGAACGAAGTAGCTGTAAGATTTTAATACACATAAAATTTACTTGAGAAGTAACCCAAACAGAAAGAGATTGGGGCTTCGGGGCATTTGCATGCATACCACCCAGTTCCTATGTATCTACATATCTAACACCTAAACATTACTTTTTACATTTATACCACCCAAATCATTCATATCACAACAAAAATACCACCATTTTAACTTCTAAAAAATTAAAATACACCTTTTTCATGCACAGTTCATGTGGTATGTATGTAAAAATTTACGTTTAGGTGTTAGATATGTAAATACATGGGAATTAAGTGGAATGTATGCAAATCCTCCAAATAAATTTAAGCACAAGATAGAAATCAAAATGCTAAGCTCCATACCATAATTAGAAAAAATTTCAACACTACAAATATAGATTCAATGGGGAAAAAAAACACAGAAAAGCCATTACAGAAAAACCCACCAGTACGATCAGNTTGAGGCTTTTAAAAGTGTCGATTTGGGGTGCTTTAAAGTCTTTAAAGTGTTTGCAATTTTGGAATTTTAAATTTGTTGTTTGAGGCATTTCAAATGTGGTGTTTGAGGCTTTTAAAAGTGTTGATTGGGAAACTTTAAAAGTTATTATCTTGGGCCGCTCAAAACATTGTTTTGGAGTAGATTTAAACACTCCTCTTGAGGGTCGATTTAATTACAACATTGAAAGGATTTAAACCTTGTTTT
>JXCR01089042.1:158626-184587 GCA_002079205.1 Phalaenopsis hybrid cultivar | reverse complement strand
ACAGGAAGAACTGTTGTCTGTACCATCCACCAACCAAGCATTGACATATTTGAATCCATGGATGAGTTACTTTTGCTAAAAAAAAGGGGGCCAAGCAATTTTTTCTGAACCATTGGGAGAGAATTCTCAGAAGCTAATAGAATATTTTAAGAAAATTTCTTGAGTTTGAAAAATCGATGATGGAGCCAACCGAGCAACATGAATGCTGGAAGCAAGTTCTGTCGCCACAGAAGCAAAACTAAAAAATGATTTTGCAGAGATATACAACTCTTCTCCACAGCACAAGCGAAATGTGGCATTGGTTAGAGAACATAGCAAAAGCCATTACCTGGCACATCTGATCTTTACTTCTCAATTGAATATACCCAATCCAGTTATGGCCAATTCAAATCTTTGCATGAAAGTGGTCAATATATTGGAGTCCGGGGTACAATCTAGCAAAGACTAGGAATGGCCTTTATCACTGCTCTAGTGCTAGGCTCAATTTATTGGAATATTGGCCAACATAGGGACGGTTCAAAAGAGATTATGTTTGTCATCGAAGCAATGTTCTTTGCTATAGAATTTATGAGCTTTGTCAGTTGTTCTACATTACAACCACGTTCTACTGATTCCTCCATAACTTTTCCTGTAGCACTCCCCTTCAGAATTTTTCTTGCAACAAGCCCTTTTCTGAAGCTTTTTCTGCAGCAAGTCCTCCACGGGAATTCTTCCTGCAATAGACCCTCCTCTGGAGCCTTTTCCTGCATAAAGCCCTCCTTGAGAGCCTTTTTCTGTATCAGGCCCTCCTCCGGAGCTTTTTCTGCAGCAAATCCTCCACCAAAATTTTTTCTACAGCAGGCCCTCCTTTGGGACATTTTTCTGCATCAAGCCCTCTTCCAGAACTTTTTCTTATATCAGACCCTCCTCTGGAGCCTTTTCCTGCAGCAAGGCCTACTTTTAGGGTTTTTTCTTTTTTTTTTTTTTTTGACAAGTCATACCCTGCAACATTTTTTGCTGATTGTGTACTTTCCTACAAACTTCCCTGCAACATTACCTGTAAAAATCTTCCGCCTACCTACACACACTGCATAAACTACAATCCAAGACAACTGTAGTCAACTAAATACTCTTGGGATTGATTATTAAGTATGGGATGAAGACTTCAAATTCTACCTCACAAAAAATCTTCCTCGCCCATTGTTTAATGTTTTCAAATCGAAATTGAACATGGTTTTCAACGATATTTCAACTTAAGGAGAAGTGTTAGAAGTTATATTAGGAAAAAATTCATTCTTGTTAGAAGTTATGACGATTAAATTTATTTCCTTGGATTGGAGTTATTTCTTTTCTTATTTTATGTTTTATGTTATTTCTTTTATCTTCAAATAATTAATATGAATTGACTAATTAGAGATATATGAATTGACTAATTGGAGATATATTGGATGATCTTACTGGACCCTTGCCGGAGAATGTACCTTGGTGTATGCTTTTTGCTGATGATATCCTTCTCATGGATAAGACGAGAAAAGGCTCGGGGAAAACTTGAATTATGGAGGTCTAACTTGGAGTCTAAAGGCCTTTGTTTGAGTAAAACTAAAACTAAATACACTGNATGTACCTTGGTGTATGTTTTTTGCTGATGATATCCTTCTCATGGATAAGACGAGAAAAGTCTCAAGGAAACNGATGTACCTTGGTGTATGTTTTTTGCTGATGATATCCTTCTCATGGATAAGACGAGAAAAGTCTCAAGGAAAACTTGAATTATGGAGGTCTACCTTGGAGTCTAAAGGCCTTTGTTTGAGTAAAACTAAAACTAAATACATTGAATGTAATTTTAGCAGTAGTAGCTCTAGTGACAGAAATGTAACTATGGGTGATCAAATTATTAAAAGATGTGACGCTTTAGACATCTCGAGTAAGGCTGTCAATTTGGCTCTTTGTTCGTAAACAACTCGTGTTCGGCTTGTTCGTTAAGTCTAACGAACCGAACACGAACAAATTTTTAAACTTGAAATGTAAATGAGCCGAAAACGAACAAAAGTTTGTTCACTTGTATTCAGCTCTAATTGGCTCAAAAATAAATACACACACATNAATACACTGAATGTAATTTTAGTAGTAGTAGCTCTAGTGACAGAAATGTAACTATGAGTGATCAAATTATTACAAGGTGTGACGCTCTAGACATCTCGAGTAGGGCTGTCAATTTGGCTCTTTGTTCGCAAACAACTAGTGTACGAGCAGAACACGAACAAATTTTTAAACTTGAAATGTAAATGAGCCGAACACGAACAAAAGTTTGTTCGCTTGTGTTCAGCTCTAATTGGCTCAAAAATAAATACACACACAATAAATATTCATAAAATTAAATATTATAAATTATAATTAATTAATTTTTATAAAAATAGTTTTTTTAGAAAAAATTATTATTTAATTTTTATTTAAAAAATAATTATTATAATTATTTAAGCCTTACGAGTAACGAGCCAATTTTGAGCCAGATGAATAACTTTTTCCAGTCGAACACGAACACACTGTTCACGAGCCAATTTCGATTGAGCCGAACACGAGCCAACATGAGCTCNTTTAAGCCTTACGAGTAACGAGCCAATTTTGAGCCAGATGAATAACTTTTTCCAGTCGAACACGAACACACTATTCACGAGCCAATTTCGATTGAGCCGAACACGAGCCAACATGAGCTCGCTCGGGCTCAGGCTCGGCTCGTTTACAACCCTAATCCCGGGCCTATTTTTCAAAGTGATGGTGATATTGATGGGGATGTTATTAGTATAATTCAAGTTGGTTGGTTGAAGTGGAGGAAAGTTTCGGGCCTATTGTGAGATAGAAAAGTGCTGCTTAGACTGACAGGAAAATTTTATAAGGCGGTAGTANATGTTATTAGTATAATTCAAGTTGGTTGGTTGAAGTGGAGGAAAGTTTCGGGCCTATTGTGAGATAGAAAAGCTTAGACTGACAGGAAAATTTTATAAGGCGGTAGTGAGACCTGCAATGCTCTATGGTGGTGAGACCTGCAATGCTCTATGGCGTTGAATGTTGGCCTTTAAAAGAGAAGCATAAAACTAAGTTAAGTGTTGCCGAGATGAAAATGATTAGGTAAATGAGTGGCTTTACACTTAGAAACAAAATGCGAAATGAATATATCTGTAATAGGGTTGGTGTAGCTCCAGTGACGGACAAAATTAGAGAGAATCATCTTAGATGGTTTGGTCACATTAAATATCGATCATTTGATGATCCGATTAGAAGAGTAGATGTCTTAGATTCTACTTATGTTAAGAAAGGCAGAGGAAGACCTAGGATGACTTGGGCATATTGTATAAAAAAATGATCTTAATTTATTATATTTAAATGAAAATATGACTCTAAATAGGACGCAATGGAGAAAAGGGATTCATGTAGCCGACTCCACTTAGTGGGATAAAGGTTTTGTTGTTGTTGTTGTTGTTGTTGTTGACTATTTGAAGATATAAGTGTTATATCTTTCATTTCCTATTATTTCATTTCTATTGTTTTTCTTATTTTAGAATTCATGTAAAGATTATTTATACCCCCATTTCATATCAATAATATAATTTCGCATTATTCGGAATTTCAATATTAACTATGAATTCAATGACATGTAGTTTTGTGCATGCAATCATAGAATCCATTATAGATTCCCTGCAAATCGATTGATCCAAAGATTCATTTGAAAGTTCTTATACCAAAAAGTTAAACATTTTACCCAAGCGACAATCCTCAATACAATGGACGTGCACATTAGGCCCCTCTCACAACAAAATAGAGGCATTTACATATTATACAACATATGGAACGCCTAAATTTTGTTTTTTACATTTAAGCCACCCATTCTTTCATTTCACAAAAAATACAACCATTGTATCTTTTAAAAAAGTGAGAAATAACTTTTCATGCAAAGGTAAGGTGGTTTTTATGTAAAAATTGAAGTTTGTGTTAGAAATGTAAATACATAGGAATTGAGTGGTATGTATCAAAATCTTCCAACAAAATATTTAGTAAAATAAAAAAAAGAATGATAAAAAACAGAAAACAAACACAAGATTTAGTTCCAATGACTAACCAGAATCTATTGTAAGTTCCAGCTCCGAACTAAATTTCAAATTTGGCTAGACTTGGAGAATAAAAGATGACTTACAATTATTACGGATACATGCACAAAAAAAGAATAAAAAAAACAGCAGCAATGATGGGGACATAAGGAAAAAAGCATGTGCAAGTGTAATTGTCCTTAAGACAGTTCATAAAAGTAAGATCTTTGTTACAATGGTATTGCTCTCCTGAGTGTGAGCTTATTTTGAGGGCTTCAAAGGTTCATCTTCATAGTGATGCTTGCTAAGATTACAGATTCTTATTGTTTGTTGTACAAATTGAAACAGAAAATTAGTAGTTGCTTTTTTAGTTTGTTTTTCCTATAATGGGAACAGAAAATACTGAAATAGAAAAATCAATTTTATGTAGAAATGGTTTCTACAACTTTTTCCATTTTATTAATGCTTCAGTGAATAAAAGACATGCTTCCTCGCTGAATTTACACCATCAAAGGAAACCAGCTCCAATTCTATTTTAGGGTATGCTCCAAGGATCCACATCCAAGTAGATTCACATTTAATAAAATGCAAGCCAAGCTCCTTCGTTAGCACGCAGATTTTGAAACAAGATTGATCCAAGCAAAAACTGATATGTTTTATTCCATTTATTACACTTCTTACTTTAGTGACAATGCCCTAAATTTATGCCGCAGTTCAAAAAATTACAACTTTTCTACTTCTTACTTCCCATATAGATATTTGTTACTCTCCAGCCAAAGCTACTATGTTCTGATGCATGGTACATCCTCTACAATCTAGTATCCCAAAAAAATATATATTTTTTAACTTCCAAAAAAAATTACATCCAGTTCACAAAATGCAGTAGTCCAAGCATGATACACTTTAATAAAAGAATCTACATTGTATGACATCAATGCTTCATGAAGCCACTGCAATTTCTCAATTTTGAAAAGATTGCCGCGTCGAATTCAAATATTTTTTAATCAATAAGCTAAAAGGTTCTAAAGTTAGCTCAAAACAAAAAAGTACAACATAATGAATGATATTTCAGGTACAGATACGATTTAAATTCAAAAATAGGGAAATTTACATACATACCACACAATTCTTATGAATTTACACATTTAGCACCTAAAGTTTGAATATTACATTTTTACCACCTAGATGCTATAACCTATGTATAAAAAGATACATTTGAATTTTAAAAAGTTAGAAGCAATGTTATTTTCTTTTTTTTATGCAATGTTAAAATTTTGAGTGTTGTAAATGTTAATATCAAAGTTCAGGTGTTAAATATTTAAAATAAGAATTGTGTGGTATGTATGTAAATGCCCCAAAAAATATAAATCCAATGAAACTCCGTCATTTTCCCATCAAAGATAAAGAGAAGTTTGACATGAAGACAATGAAATGATACCCAAAGTATAAGTCGTATATTCGCTTCCAAAGGTGCCATCGTCTGCAAACTACACCAATTTCCTGCATACAAAATGATGTATAAATAATTGAGACATTTACATACATACCACCTAATTCCTACATATTTACATATCTAACATCTAAACTTTATTTTTTACATTTATAGCACCCAAACCATTCACATATCAAAAATACCATCATTTTAACTTTTAAAAAGAGAAATGCACCTTTTTATGCATGGGTAAGGTGGGTATGTATGTAAAAATTGAATTTTACGTGTTAAATATGTAAATACATAGGAGTCGAGTAGCATGCATGTAAATATTCCTAAGCAACAAGGATAAAATCCAATAGCACCTTCCTGCAACCATATCCAATTTACAAAAGTCACACAAACAGCGAGAAAAATAAACCCGCAAATTTGAATACCTTTCCATCAACCTCTGCATAGATTGTGCTGGTTATCCACCAAAATGGCCTGCGAACCTACATCTAAAAATAATATAGCATAAAGATGGAAAAACCTAAAGTAGAATTTAAAAGTTTTAGAAGTTCTCTATCATCAGGGAGTAGGCTTTGTTACCCTAAATATTTCATTGCCCATAGCATCGGTTATGTGAGCAATAAATGGCCGTCTTGAACGAAGTAGCTGTAAGATTTTAATACACATAAAATTTACTTGAGAAGTAACCCAAACAGAAAGAGATTGGGGCTTCGGGGCATTTGCATGCATACCACCCAGTTCCTATGTATCTACATATCTAACACCTAAACATTACTTTTTACATTTATACCACCCAAATCATTCATATCACAACAAAAATACCACCATTTTAACTTCTAAAAAATTAAAATACACCTTTTTCATGCACAGTTCATGTGGTATGTATGTAAAAATTTACGTTTAGGTGTTAGATATGTAAATACATGGGAATTAAGTGGAATGTATGCAAATCCTCCAAATAAATTTAAGCACAAGATAGAAATCAAAATGCTAAGCTCCATACCATAATTAGAAAAAATTTCAACACTACAAATATAGATTCAATGGGGAAAAAAAACACAGAAAAGCCATTACACCACCAGTACGATCAATGAACCCTCGTGTTAAACATCCCTATGTGCACAGATCAATACACATCAATATCTAAAATGGATCCTCTTGATGCCACATTTTGATTATAAAAAGAATCCAATAAAAAATCCTTCCAGCTGCTCTGCATTTTCATCAAGGACCATATGTCTAATAGAAATACAGAAATGCCTTAAATGCAATTTGAAATGTCAGACAGTTACTAAGGGACTTTTGTTTTTTAAGAAAAGCTTATTTAAAGTTTTTTTTTTCTATTTTTACAAAAATAAATCAACTTATTTTTAAACAACCAGTGCAACCAAACATGTTTTAATTCAAATCAAAACATAAATAAAACAAAATAAATACGAAAAACAAAAAACAAAAGTGATTCCAAATGACCCCTAAGGAGCTCCTATAGAATAAAAACAACAATCACTTTGAAAACTAAGATGTACATAGTTTTGCAGTAACAAACCACCTTAGTGCACATAATTTACTGAAATATTCTATATAATGCTTCAATATAAGGGAATTTCTGATAAACTCCGACAAATAGATTTAAAATCACAGAGCTTGGGGAAAGTTAAGTATAATACTATTCAGTGTGAATAATTAAGTGGAAGGGAGCAGCCTACCTGCCTCATGATTACATTGCTTTGTTCACGAATAAAACCTACAGGCTGAAATGAAAAACAGAAATTAACATTCCAAATACCCAAGAGTGCCAAAAAGAAAAAAAAATCATCCTAACTGAAAAATAATAAAAGTCCAAAAGAGAAAGTTTAATAGGAAGGAAGAACTCCATACCAACTGAGGATAGCAAGGATCCATCATTGCATACCTATTTTCCTGTGATTTAACAAAGAAATATCCAACAATGAGCATATTAACCAAAAATAAAATCGTATCAGTTTTAAAACATTAAATAAGTCGAAGAATAAGGAAAGAAAACACAAATCACAAGTACTATACTTATCATAGTTTATGTATCCATTATTGGAACCATTTATCTTACATCATAAAGTGGCAAAACCATTGAAATTTGAAAGCTGAATAGATTGAATGGACCAAGTCTTTAAACCAAACAAAGTTAAACAACAGCATAAAGGAAAAGGATTATTAAAATATGCTTGTTTTGTGTCCACACGAAAAAAGGTGTATATTTTGATTCTTATGCTAATTTTTTTAGAATGACTCAGAAATGGATCATTCATATCATAGTTGTCGACTCTGATCTCAAGCAAGTTTTAGATAATTGGTGCTCCAGAACATATTTGGAAACTTGTTTTATATACCTGAATGTTTCTATTATCAGGAGAAATTACATTATGCATTGTTAGCCTCGTCCCAACTACAAGTGGTCTGCTTTATGGCTGACATAAAACCATACCTTAAACACATGTTGCCAATATTGATAATATTAATAATATACAATCTTCCTACTTGTATAATATCTCATTAATAAATTGGTTAAAAATTAAATAAATAGATCCTGCTTTAGCAAAACGAATACCATTTCAGAAAATGTAACTTAAGCTAGATATCATCATCACTACTCGTAAGCCTAATATCCCTTCTCAAATACAATCAGTAGACTCAGGGTTTGCTTGGGATAACTTTTTTTTTTTTTATGTGTTGTTTAGTTTAGTTTTTGCATGNGTAAGCCTAATATACCTTCTCAAATACAATCAGTAGACTCAGGGTTTGCTTGGGATAACTTTTTTTTTTTTTTATGTGTTGTTTAGTTTAGTTTTTGCATGTTTTTTTTTTATTATTATTATTTTTAAAAACAAATTAGCCTGTATTTATTTATTTATTTTTTTACAAATTAGCCTGTTTGTTAAAACATTCAAAACATCTAAATTGATTCAAGTGTTTATAAAAAACAATTGAACCTATTATATCATCTCAAACATGTTTTATTTTAAATCAAAATATAAACAAAACAAAATCAAAATTGATTCGAAATGACCCTATCACGCCAAGAGATTTAATTGTCCATAGTTCTAATTTCCAATTTTTGACATAAGAAGACAAGGAGATTAGTTTAAAGCTGTCATCTTGTTCCCCTACACTATGTCGAAACATAGGTATCTCTCTCATGGATTCATCACCCATTATGAAAGANACAATTGAACCTATTATATCATCTCAAACATGTTTTATTTTAAATCAAAATATAAACAAAACAAAATCAAAAATCAAAATTGATTCGAAATGACCCTATCACGCCAAGAGATTTAATTGTCCATAGTTCTAATTTCCAATTTTTGACATAAGAAGACAAGGAGATTAGTTTAAAGCTGTCATCTTGTTCCCCTGCAATATGTCGAAACATAGGTATCTCTCTCATGGATTCATCACCCATTATGAAAGCNAACAGTTATTTAACAAAGATTGTAAACAAATACGAACAATTAAGACCTGTAATACGACAGCATAATATATAAACTCAAGCCATGGATTCAATATCTTAAAGAACAGAAAAAAATCCACAAAACAAGAATCTCCGGAAAACAGAGTAATAACTTTGAAATGGTAAGAAGTGCTGCATGCCCTAAACCATCACTAGCAGAAAATCTCACAAAATAAAGCATAGCGATCGAGAGATCCTGCCNTTATTAGTATAATTCAAGTTGGTTGGTTGAAGTGGAGGAAAGTTTCGGGCCTATTGTGAGATAGAAAAGTGCCGCTTAGACTGACAGGAAAATTTTATAAGATGGCGGTGAGACCTGTAATGCTCTATGGCGTTAAATGTTGGCCTTTAAAAGAGAAGCATAAAACTAAGTTAAGTGTTGCCGAGATGAAAATGGTTAGGTGGATGAGTGGCTTTACACTTAGAAACAAAATGCGAAATGAATATATTCGTAATAGGGTTGGTGTAGCTCCAGTGACGAACAAAATTAGAGAGAATCGTCTTAGATGGTTTGGTCACATTAAATATCGATCATTTGATGATCTGATTAGAAGAGTAGATGTCTTAGATTCTACTTATGTTAAGAAAGACAGAGGAAGACCTAGGATGACTTGGGCATATTGTATAAAAAAAATGATCTTAATTTATTATATTTAAATGAAAATATGACTCTAAATAGGGCGCAATGGAGAAAAGGGATTCATGTAGCCGACTCCACTTAATGGGATAAAGGTTTTGTTGTTGTTGTTGTTGTTGTTGACTATTTGAAGATATATGTGTTATATCTTTCATTTCCTATTATTTCCTTTCTATTATTTTTCTTATTTTAGGATTCATGTAAAGATTATTTGTACTCCCGTTTCATATCAATAATATAATTTCGCATTATTCAGAATTTCAATATTAACTATGAATTTCAATGACATGTAGTTTTGTGCATGCAATCATAGAATCCATTATAGATTCCCTGCAAATCGGTTGATCCAAAGATTCATCTGAAAATTCTTGTACCAAAAAGTTAAACATATTACCCAAGCGACAATCCTCAATACAATGGACGTGCACATTAGGCCCCTCTCACAACAAAATAGAGGCATTTACATATTATACCACATATGGAACGCCTAAATTTTGCTTTTTACATTTAAACCACCCATTCTTTCATTTCACAAAAAATACAACCATTTTATCTTTTAAAAAGTGAGAAATAACTTTTCATGCAGAGGTAAGGTGGTTTTTATGTAAAAATTGAAGTTTGTGTTAGAAATGTAAATACATAGGAATTGAGTGGTATGTATCAAAATCTTCCAACAAAATATTTAGTAAAATAAAAAAAAAATGATAAAAAACAGAAAACAAACACAAGATTTAGTTCCAATGACTAACCAGAATCTATTGTAAGTTCCAGCTCCGAACTAAATTTCAAATTTGGCTAGACTTGGAGAATAAAAGATGACTTACAATTATTACGGATACATGCACAAAAAAAGAATAAAAAAAACAGCAGCAATGATGGGGACATAAGGAAAAAAGCATGTGCAAGTGTAATTGTCCTTAAGACAGTTCATAAAAGTAAGATCTTTGTTACAATGGTATTGCTCTCCTGAGTGTGAGCTTATTTTGAGGGCTTCAAAGGTTCATCTTCATAGTGATGCTTGCTAAGATTACAGATTCTTATTGTTTGTTGTACAAATTGAAACAGAAAATTAGTAGTTGCTTTTTTAGTTTGTTTTTCCTATAATGGGAACAGAAAATACTGAAACAGAAAAATCAATTTTATGTAGAAATGGTTTCTACAACTTTTTCCATTTTATTAATGCTTCAGTGAATAAAAGACATGCTTCCTCGCTGAATTTACACCATCAAAGGAAACCAGCTCCAATTCTATTTTAGGGTATGCTCCAAGGATCCACACCCAAGTAGATTCACATTTAATAAAATGCAAGTCAAGCTCCTTTGTTAGCACGCAGATTTTGAAACAAGATTGATCCAAGCAAAAACTGATATGTTTTATTCCATTTATTACACTTCTTACTTTAGTGACAATGCCCTAAATTTATGCCGCAGTTCAAAAAATTACAACTTTTCTCCTTCTTACTTCCCATATAGATATTTGTTACTCTCCAGCCGAAGCTACTATGTTCTGATGCATGGTACATCCTCTACAATCTAGTATCCCAAAATATATATATATATTTTAACTTCCAAAAAAAATTACATCCAGTTCACAAAATGCAGTAGTCCAAGCATAATACACTTTAATAAAAGAATCTACATTGTATGGCATCAATGCTTCATGAAGCCACTGCAATTTCTCAATTTTGAAAAGATTGCAGCGTCGAGTTCAAATAATTTTTTAATCAATAAGCTAAAAGGTTCTAAAGTTAGCTCAAAACAAAAAAGTACAACATAATGAATGATATTTCAGGTACAGATATGATTTAAATTCAAAAATAGGGAAATTTACATACATACCACACAATTCTTATGAATTTACATAGGTAGCACCTAAAGTCTGAATATTACATTTTTACCACCTAGATGCTATAACCTATGTATAAAAAGATACATTTGATTTTTAAAAAGTTCGTAAAAGTAGTACTTTTTATGCGATGTTATTTTCTTTTTTTTATGCAATGTTAAAATTTTGAGTGTTGTAAATGTTAATATCAAAGTTCAGGTGTTAAATATGTAAAATAAGAATTGTGTGGTATGTATGTAAATGCCCCAAAAAATATAAATCCAATGAAACTCCAAAGTATAAAGAGAAATTTGACATGAAGACAATGAAATGATACCCAAAGTATAAATCGTATATTCGCCTCCAAAGGTGCCATCGTCTGCAAACTACACCAATTTCCTGCATACAAAATGATGTATAAATAATTGAGACATTCACATACATACCACCTAATTCCTACATATTTACATATCTAACATCTAAACTTTATTTTTTACATTTATAGCACCCAAACCATTCACATATCAAAAATACCATCATTTTAACTTTTAAAAAGAGAAATGCACCTTTTTATGCATGGGTAAGGTGGGTATGTATGTAAAAATTGAATTTTACGTGTTAAATATGTAAATACATAGGAGTCGAGTAGCATGCATGTAAATATTCCTAAGCAACAAGGATAAAATCCAATAGCACCTTCCTGCAACCATATCCAATTTACAAAAGTCACACAAACAGCGAGAAAAATAAACCCGCAAATTTGAATACCTTTCCATCAACCTCTGCATAGATTGTGCTGGTTATCCACCAAAATGGCCTGCGAACCTACATCTAAAAATAATATAGCATAAAGATGGAAAAACCTAAAGTAGACTTTAAAAGTTTTAGAAGTTCTCTATCATCAGGGAGTAGGCTTTGTTACCCTAAATATTTCATTGCCCATAGCATCGGTTATGTAAGCAATAAATGGCCGTCTTGAACGAAGTAGCTGTAAGATTTTAATACACATAAAACTTACTTGAGAAGTAACCAAAACAGAAAGAGATTGGGGCTTCGGGGCATTTGCATGTGTATCTACATATCTAACACCTAAAAATTACTTTTTACATTTATACCACCCAAATCATTCATATCACAACAAAAATACCACCATTTTAACTTCTAAAAAATTAAAATACACCTTTTTCATGCAAAATTAATGTGGTATGTATGTAAAAATTTACATTTAGGTGTTAGATATGTAAATACATGGGAATTAAGTGGAATGTATGTAATCCTCCTAATAAATTTAAGCACAAGATAGAAATCAAAATGCTAAACTCCATACCATAATTAGAAACAATTTCAACACTACAAATATAGATTCAATGGAGAAAAAAAAACACAAAAAAGCCATTACTGCAAAACCCACCAGTATGATCAGTGAACCCTCGTGTTAAACATCACTATGTGCACAGATCAATACACATCAATATCTAAAATGGATCCTCATGATGCCACATTTTGATTATAAAAAGAATCCAATAATAATTCCTTCCAGCTGCTCTGCATTTTCATCAAGGACCATATGTCTAATAGAAATACAGAAAGGCCTTCAATGCAATTTGAAATGTCAGACAGTTACTAAGGGACTTTTGTTTTTTAAGAAAAAAAGCTTATTTAAAGTATTTTTTTTTTCTATTTTTAAAAATAAATCAACTTATTTTTAAATAACCAGTGCAACCAAATATGTTTTAATTCAAATCAAAACATAAATAAAACAAAATAAAAACGAAAAACAAAAGTGATTCCAAATGGCCCCTAAGGAGCTCCTATAGAATAAAAACAACAATCACTTTGAAAACTAAGATGTACATAGTTTTGCAGTAACAAACCACCTTAGTGCACATAATTTACTGAAATATTCTATATAATGCTTCAATATAAGGGAATTTCTGATAAACTCCGACAAATAGATTTAAAATCACAGAGCTTGGGGAAAGTTAAGTATAATACTATTCAGTGTGAATAATTAAGTGGAAGGGAGCAGCCTACCTGCCTCATGATTACATTGCTTTGTTCACGAATAAAACCTACAGGCTGAAATGAAAAACAGAAATTAACATTCCAAATACCCAAGACTGCCAAAAAGAAAAAAAAATCATCCTAACTGAAAAATAATAGAAGTTCATAAGAGAAAGTTTAATAGGAAGGAAGAACTCCATACCAACTGAGGATAGCAAGGATCCATCATTGCATACCTATTTTCCTGTCATTTAACAAAGAAATATCCGACAATGAGCATATTAACCAAAAATAAAATCGTATCAGTTTTAAAACATTAAATAAGTTGAAGAATAAGGAAAGAAGACACAAATCACAAGTACTATACTTATCATAGTTTATGTATCCATTATTGGAACCATTTATCTTACATCATAAAGTGGCAAAACAATTGAAATTTGAAGGCTGAATAGATTGAATGGACCAAGTTTTTAAACCAAACAAAGTTAAACAACAGCATAAAGAAAAAGGATTATTAAAATATGCTTTTTTGTGTCCACACGAAAAAAGGTGTATATTTTGATTCTTATGCTAATTTTTTTAGAATGACTCAGAAATGGATCATTCATATCATAGTTGTCGACTCCGATCTTAAGCAAGTTTTAGATAATTGGTGCTCCAGAACATATTTGGTAACTTGTTTTATATACCTGAATGTTTCTATTATCAGGAGAAATTACATTATGCATTGTTAGCCTCGTCCCAACTACAAGTGGTCTGCTTTATGGCTGACATAAAACCATATCTTAAACACATGTTGCCAATATTGATAATATTAATAATATACAATCTTCCGACTTGTATAATATCTCATTAATAAATTGGTTAAAAATTAAATAAATAGATCCTGCTTTAACAAAACGAATACCATTTCAGAAAATGTAACTCAAGCTAGATATCATCATCACTACTCTTAGGCCTAATATACCTTCTCAAATACAATCAGTAGACTCAGGGCTTGCTTGGGATCACTTTTTTTTTTATGTGTTGTTTGGTTTAGTTTTTGCATGTTTTTGTTTTTTATTTTTAAAAACAAAGTAGCCTGTATTTATTTATTTATTTATTTATTTTTTACAAATTAGCCTGTTTGTTAAAACACTCAAAACATCTAAATTGATTCAAGTGTTTATAAAAAACAATTGAACCTATCATATCATCTCAAACATCTTTTATTTTAAATCAAAATATAAACAAAACAAAATCAAAAATCAAAAATCAAAATTGATACGAAATGACCCTATCACGCCAAGAGATTTAATTGTGCATAGTTCTAATTTCCAATTTTTGACATAAGAAAACAAGGAGATTAGTTTAAAGCTGTCATCTTGTTCCCCAACACTATGTCGAAACATAAGTATCTCTCTCATGGATTCATCGCCCATTATGAAAGCATTTCTATCAAAACATTTATGTAACTTCCTAGGACCAAAACAAATGAATCTTATTCCTAATTTCTACAATTTAGGTCTAACAATCTCTGGTACTGTAATATAAGTCTAACAATATGCTGTCAATTAACATGTCATTACCAAAAAAACTCTAATGTTATAGCTCACAATAAATTATTTTTTTGTTCTTTTCGAAAATAGAAGTCAAGGTATTGTTAATAATAAGCTTTTATCTTACGTAATTTAAAATTTTGCGTAGATAGCATTCAAGTGAAAATTCATGTTGAATTTGTGACTAAAACAATTTGATATTATTGATAGAAAGAGGAGTATTTAAACCGAATTACAATAGAGACACAATAAAGAAAAGAAATAAAAATAGAATAAAACAAATAGGAAGGAAATAAAACAGAATAAAATAAATAGGAAAAAATTAATGAGGGAATAAAATCTAATAAGAAATAATAACGACTAGAACTTGTCGTTATAAATCTAATACCCCCTCAAGTTGAAGCATAGATGTCAGTCATTTTCAACTTGGATTTGAAGTCATCGAACAAAGAATGAAAAAAATTCTTGGTGAGGATGTTCTCTAGTTGACAATTGGAGGGCACAAAAGAAACATAAATTTTCCTGGACTCAATCTTTTCTTTAATGAAGTGTTAGTCAATCTCTATATGCTTGGTACGGTCATATTGAATTGGATTGCGAGTAATGTTGATTGCAACCTTATTATCACATAATAGTTGCAGTGAGATGGAGGTTGGCATACAGTGTTTGCAGAGCATAATGCATAACCAGAGAATTTTACATATTCCCAATGACATGGACCGAAACTCAGCATCAACACTGCTATGAGCAATCATAGACTATTTTTTTTTTCACGTGACAAGACTGCCCCCATATAAATAATTAATACCCCGAGGTGGAACGTCGATCATGAATCTGTCCGACCCAATCAGCATTTGTATAAAAAACAATAGATCGAGAGGCATGATGGGATAAAACCAACATGAGCCTGGTGTACCTTTCAAATAGTGGATAATACAGTGAACAACTTGAAGATGGTGCTCATAGGGGTCATACATGAATTGACTTACTATATCAACTGCATGATAGGGCGAGTATGGGAAAGGTAGATAATTTTTCCTACAATACGTTGGTAATGAGTGTTGTTGACAGGCATGGTACTGGGAATGTCAAATAATTTTTCATTGGGATTCATAGGAAAAACAACAAGTTTGCACAGAAGAAGATTATTCTCTGTCAAGTGAACAATCACATATTTGCGCTGAGACAAGCAAATACCTCGAGATGGTTGAGTCACTTCCATGGCTAAGAAGTACCAGAATAAACTTAAGTCCTTCATTTTAAAGGACATAGCAAGAATATCTTTCAAGAACTCTAATGCGACAGATTGTTATCTGTAAGAACAATATCTTCAACATAGGAAATAAGGATAGATATCTGGTCATTGAAGGAATGTCGAAAGAAAAGAGTGTGATCCGATTGAGCTTGAGTAAAGCCATGGCCCACAACCAACTTTGTAAACTTGTAAAATCAGGTCTTTGTGGACTACTTTAGCTCATAAGGAGACTTCGTAGCCTGCATACTTGCCCTCTAAAGGCAATAGAGTCAAAGTTAGGAGAGAGAGACATGTACACCTCTTCTGTAAACTCTCCATTTAAGAGCGCATTATTGACATCTAGTTAGAATAAAGGCCAGTATGGATTCACCGCAAGTGACAATAGGACTCGAATAGTGCTTAAATTAGCCACTAGAGCAAATGTCTCCTCATAGTCAACTCTGTAAGTCTGTGAGTACCCTTTGACGATCAATCGTGTCATGTTACGTTCAAAGAATCTGTCATAGTTGAACTTGGTGCTACAAATCCATCGACAGCCTACAGTTTTCTTACCTCGAGGAAAATCCACAACGTCCCACGTATAGTTTCCCTGAAGGGCATTCATCTCCTTCATCACCGTCATTTCTCATGTTGGATCAGCAAGAGCAACTTCAAGAGTAGCAGGGATCTGATGGTCTATTAGGGCAGTAGCAAATACTTTATAGGTCGACGATAGACCGTGAAAAGAGATATATTTTGTCATAGAATAGAAGGAGAATAATTGATTGCATACCTTACTCAGAAAACTCACCTCCTCATTCAAAAAAGGGGTCGTGCTGAGGATGTCGCTCGGAGTGGAGTCAAGGTCCTACAAGGAGGAAGAGAGCTCTAGAGTGGGAGCATTGGGATTGGTGCGCCGAGTGTAAACACAGACAGTGGGAGGTGGAGACGGTGCACTCAACGGAACAAGAAACTCCTCAGTGGTAGGGAAAATGGGGGGAATATTCATAGGAGTAGGATACCGGACAGTGTCAAAGAACTCAAGCTCCCTTCTCGTTGAGGTTGAACTAGAAAAATAGGGAACACTTTCAAAGAAGGAGACATCAGAACTCAAATAGATTTTGTTTGTGGTAGGATCAAGAGACCAATACCCCTTTTGAGTTGTAGAGTACCCTAAAAAGATACATTTTATGGATCTGGGATCAAGTTTCTCCGAGTGGGGGCATTGTTCCGAACAAAGGTCATACAGCAAAAAATTTTAGAATCTAATATGGAGAAGACCCGATCGGTAGTGAAGCATGACATTAGGATGGCTAAGAGAGTTTGAAACTTGTGAATTTTAAAGGGGGATTTATTTATGAGATAGGGGGCAATTAGAACAGCATCGTTCCAAAACCATTTTGTGACATTAGATTGAAACATAATGAAGCAGAGCAACGTTGAGGAGATGACGGTTTTTCCTCTCGGCTGCCCCATTTTATTGAGTGTCCGTACACGAACTATGATGAAGGATACCCTTACTTGCCAGAAATTCAACCAAAAAAGAATTGAAAAACTAACGACCATTGACGGTCCAAAGGACCTGAATAAGAGTTTTGATTTGAGTTAAAAATAATGGTGTAGAAATTTTGGAATGGCACTATAACTTCTAATTTGTAGTTTGAAATGTAAACCTATGTCATTCAACTGTGATCATCAATCAAGGTCAGGAACCACAGTTTATTGATGTAACTGGAAGTGCAAGATGGCTCCCATATATCACTGTGAATAAAGGAGAAAGAAGCGGAAGGAGTGTAAGTGTGGGGTGGGTAATGAATCCAATGATATTTGGCCAACTCACATCTCAAAATTGAAGTTAGAAAGATTTTTATTAGAAAACATCAAAAGATATAATTTTTTTCAATATTAAAAGCTAAAATGACTCAAATGATGATGCAATTACATAATGGACATTTAATGACTCGAGATAAACTACAACTCATGAGTTGTGTGCCCTCACTTTTCGTACTCTTCTTTTGGATGCAGTACAGTCCAGCTACCCTCTTAGCACCGCAATCAATATCATTTGTCAATTTGCTGACAGATTACAAGTTACATTGCAATAGGATAACATGTAAAATAGACTTCAGAGTTTAGACCAGACGTTAATATAAACAATCCCTTACCAGCAATAGAAATACAGGAGTCATTGGCAATCCTGAACTTGTATCTTTTCTAGAGCACGGATAGCAAGTCGAGAAAGCTTCTAAGCATTCAGTCATATGATCTGTGACACTTAAATCAATAATCCATGGACTAGAGAAAGAATAAACCGAGAGGGCCATAGGAAGTGTACCTTATCGAAAGTTGGAGGTCGGCGGACCCGCAAAGAATTGATTAGCTACAGGAGCTTGATCAATTTCTCCATCTGGTTTTTTAAGAATTCGGAGGATTTTGGGATGTTTCGGGTAAGAGTTAGACGTCGCCGTGAGACCCTTAGTAGCAAAGGATTTGGCCGAAGATTTGTATATCGGCTTACCGTGAAGTTTTCAACACTTGTCTCGAGTGTGGTTGAGTTTGTGACAGTAATCACAAGTGAGGACTGGTCTAAGGTGGCATGAATGAGAATTGAGCACTATTTGAGATCAAAGCGAACAATTCGCTTGAAGGATTAGAAGTGTCGAACATGACAAATCTCCGGCTTTCTTTTCGACGAATCTCGATGAAAGCAGCGCAAGCGAAAGGAAGTGGATCCCGACCAAAAATACAGCCCTGGACTTCGTCAAGGTCTTTGTTCAAGCTAATCAGGAATTGGAACATGCGATCCTTTTCTACAATCTTCTGTAAGAGGGATAAGTCGATCGAAGAATCTATGTGTAGTCATGTAGTCGTAGTACAAGTTGCATTCCATCCACAGTGCCACAAGGTCATTATAGTGCTGGGTAACGGTCCTTGACCCCTGTGTTGCCTTCCAAATTTTCTTAGACACCTCATAGAGTTGGTCGGGGTTTCCTATATCCGAGTTAGTATCACGGACTGTCGCACTAGCTTAAGGGAAGAACATATATGAACGACCAATTAAAGTCTGCATGGAATTGATCAGCCATGACATGATCATGGAGTTCTCCACATCCCAAGCTCCATATACACAGTCAATGTTTGGAGGCGCGCAAATCATAACTATGAGGTGACCGAATTTCCCGCATCCTTTGATGAACAGAGACACTGTTTGAGATCATTTTAGAATATTTTGTCGTTTAGCTTATGAATTGTGATCAATAAATTCATGTTGGTTTCTGGTCCTCGGGTTCGTAAAGGGATTGAGGCCGGTGACGATTCTCCGGTGGACTTAAGCACACCGTTAGTAGGACTTTCGGTGGTGGAGGAATCCACCATTCTTTCAACAGAGCCAAAAGTGATGTTGGGTTGTTGGGACATAGGAAGGCTAGTGAGAGAGATGTACAGCGATTAAAAAAAAGCTTCTGGAGCCAGGTAGAGGGATAGCCGGCAGCGGAGGAAAAACAGTCAGCTGGAAGACTGTGCGAGGCCTCGCATTTGAAAAATGGCAGGAAGGCTGGCTTAGAGAAGTTGCTGAGATCAACAGCTGAAAGGAAAAAAACAACCGGGTGGTAAGGTTCAATTGCAGGAAGGGACATGGGTCCACTGGAAGGTTCATCAACAGAAAGCTTCAGCAACTGGTGGTTGCCGACAAGAATTTTGCAGTAGAAGACCTGCAGGTGATCGGCGGCTAAGGTGGGACCTCTAGAGTTAGAGCCATGAACCTAAATACCATGTTGAATTTGTGACTATAACATCTTGAAATTATTGATAGGAGTGGTATTTAAACCCAATTACAATGAACACAATTAAGGAAAAAAATAAAAACAGAATAAAAAATATGAAGGAAATAAAACAAAATAAAATAAATAAGAAAGAAATAATGAGGGAATAAAAGCTAATAATAAGTAATAATGACTATAAATTGTCGTTATAAATCTAATAGTTCATTATGCAACTTCCACTAGTAACACCACCAATAAAATAACCACATGTTGCAACTTATAGACNATAAACTAACCACATGTTGCAACTTATAGATGAAACTAGGAGTGGCTTCAAATTGAGTTCAAGTCAAATTATTTGAGAACTTGACTTCACTAAAAACTACATTTCGAATTAAGTCAAATCAATTGATATGACTTGCTTTATAACAAGCTAGAAACTAAATAAAACCAGCTCAAAATCCAATATTTTTAAAATAGAAAAAAATTGGCTAAAGGTTTCAAACTTAATATCGAACCAGCTCAAAATCCAAAATTTTTTAAGCAGGAGAAAATTATTGGCCAAGGGTTTCAAGCTCAATATGTCTCAACTAAATCAAGGCCAATAACCACTACAAATAACATTATTTTGCCTGCTAGTAATAGAGAAGAAATTTATATTCATGCGCATTCAATTTGCTCGAATTATTTTTCGAGCAAGCCAACCTAGGCTCGAAATTGCACTAAGTTTAGAATCTAACAAATAATTCAAAATGAACATTTTCAAGTTGACTCTCAACTATGGTGAGATCTAAGTAAAATTCCAACACTATACAAAATATTTAATATCATCCATATTGAAGGCAGAAGCACTTCCAAAAGAATTATGATAAGTCGGGCAAGACAAAAAGGCAAATTAAGTATAAAAATAACACTTAAAAACCTACATGCCATGTCTTGAAATAGAAATTCATTATTTAATTTCCCTTTACTAATTATGTGTATTTTCACAAATTAATTCAAAAAAAAACGATCACCCATAATTCTTTAAAACTCAATTAATTTATAAATATTTTTTTCTCGAGTGTTTAGGTAAGATTCAAAAAATGCTCTAAAAATGTATATGAAACAAATCTATAAATAAGGAATTCATTCAAATTGTTTTTCATGGTCCCTATGGAATTTGATAATTAAATTTTTAAACCAAATAAAGCTATCTAATGGTACTTAATTATGACTCGTGTGTGTTAACCAGGAGAACCTTACTTTTTAAAAAAATGCAAATAAACAATATGCATTATTTGAATATATTAACACAACACCAGAAATAATTTGATGGCAAACAGAAAGGCAGATAAAAGTAGTTAATACATATCCCGATAAAAATATATGGTTATGTAATGCATACAAAATTTAATACATGGAAATCCATCTATATACTACATAAAGCAAGAAGCACAATTGAAAAGCAATACCTGTTCAAAAGAAAACATAATATTTGCCCATTCTATATCCCTTGTGATAAGAAAATTTGATCTTGCAAGAAGAGGTGCCAATTTGCCCTAAGACGCAAACGAAACAACAAATTAGTTAAATTATAACAAATAATCAAACTATTTTCTTATTTTTTGTGCATTTCAAAGTGGGAAAGAAAGGCTTTTTTAACTCAAATTATGATATGATTGAATGAGAAAAATAGAAAAAGCAGACTCATCATCTCACTCCCCACTCCCTCCTATAAACAAAACAAAACGCCATTGTATTACACATTATTGAACAATTTATGATCCATCTCTTTAAAGCATAAAAAGGAGTGATCTTGAAGAAAATAGAAATTTATTAAACCAAAGCCAGTGCTAATCAATTACTTTATCGCTGCTAATTTATAATCTAACAAAATCCAAAACATGAATCTCTAGTCAAGAATTCCTCCATGATTTAATAGCCATTATCATACTACAACATATCAATAATCAATTACTGCTATTTTCGCCCTTCTAATGTTGCCTTTTTTATGTGCATCTTCTCAGCAATGCTGTAAATAAATAAATTATTGCTTATCTAATACTTCCAGGGTAAAAAATTAAAAAAAAAACATCAGAATGAATATTTGTTGATCCACTCCGCAACCTTAGTATCNAAATAAATAAATTATTGCTTATCTAATACTTCCAGGATAAAAAATTAAAAAAAAAACATCAGAATGAATATTTGTTGATCAACTCCGCAACCTTAGTATTCTTTCAAGTTAAAAATCCCTTCAGATTGAATATCTGAAGCTTTTAGTGCTGACAAAAATAGACTTCATGAATCAATATGAAAGTAATCCATCAACACACACATTCAGAAAAGCATGAAGTGAAATGGATGTATAGGTCGTGTAAGTAAACGATATAATAAAAAAAAAAATCATGTTTGCCTCTTCAGGGGTTTGCGGATATAAAAATCCCTCCTCATATTGAGTGATTGGTGGCTGCATTGATGCTTCATTTGTTTGCCGTACTTGTTCAGCTGGAGNCTGACAAAAATAGACTTCATGAATCAATGTGAAAGTAATCCATCAACACACACATTCAGAAAAGCATGAAGTAAAATAGATGTACAGGTCGTGTAAGTAAAGGATATAATAAAAAAAAATAATTCATGTTTGCCTCTTCAGGGGTTTGCGGATATAAAAATCCCTCCTCATATTGAGTAATTGGTGGCTGCATAGATGCTTCATTTGTTTGCCGTACTTGTTCAGCTGGAATTGTTCTGGTGAAAAAAGATTGCAGGAAAGGAAGTTTGATATCAGTATCCGGCATAGGCTGCTTGAACTCCACACTTTGTGCGTATCTCCTTTTCCTTTTTCGCACTATATCTTTCTTTCTCTTTTCTTCAGCCCAGCGCTTTGCCAACCACTCTCTGCTCAAGGAATGCTCCTGTCGTATAGAGTTTCCAAGCCTATGGCTTATAGTTGAGAGTTTCTTGAGCTGATTACGATGGATGTTAGAGTCATGCTGCAACTTCAACATTCTCAAACCAGAATTTGAGCCGGGAAGCAGGCCTATACAATCAA
The DNA here is from genome assembly GCA_002079205.1 of Phalaenopsis hybrid cultivar. Lineage (NCBI taxonomy): Eukaryota > Viridiplantae > Streptophyta > Magnoliopsida > Asparagales > Orchidaceae > Phalaenopsis > Phalaenopsis hybrid cultivar. Next base: position 161,560 of record JXCR01089042.1, on the reverse strand, counting down.
TTCCTAAGACTGGATGCTCCGCAAATGCAGCATGCCCAAATCCATGCATCTCATCATAATCTCCTCCTTTCATCATTTTTTGAAAGCAACGCCAATTATTTAAGCATCTGTATGTACCTCGCTGCCAGAAGGAACAAACTCCAGTAATCACATTGGAAAATAAGCTCGGATTCTTTAGCCACCTCATTCAATCTCCAGATGTGTTAATCTGCAGAGAGACGAAGCAACAGTTATTTAACAAAGATTGTAAACAAATACGAACAATTAAGACCTGTAATACGACAGCATAATATATAAGCTCAAGCCATGGATTCAATATCTTAAAGAACAGAAAAAATCCACAAAACAAGAATCTCCGGAAAACAGAGTAATAACTTCGAAATGGAAAGAAGTGCTACATGCCCTAAACCATCACTAGCAGAAAATCTCACAAAATAAAACATAGCGATCGAGAGATCCTGCTAAAAAACAGTGCTCGAAATCATGAAGAGGGCATAAACAGCAAATCTTCAACTAATAATAAACCACAGGCGCGCCGCTCTGTTCAATCGTTAAAGCTTGGTTTCAAAATCTATAAAATAACCGAATCAAATGCGTTACACGCAAAGAAGATGCGCATAAATCCATCGAATGCAGAATAGCAAAGAAACCTGTAATTAGAATTTGGTGGAAGAAGCTGTCGCGCGGAAAGATGGAGGTGATGAAACGCACGGCACAGACGGAGCAGCGTGGAGAGCCCAAAAGACTTGCGGAGGGGTGTTAAGTGACTAAAGCCAACTCATGAACCTCCTAGAGCTCGGCTTGTGAAATGGCAAGCCTGATTAGCTAATAAGAAGCTCGAATTAGTCCCGAGACTCCTTAGTTCGTAAGCTGGTTGGTTTAAAGATTTTGATATTGGAATTAATCAAATCTGAATAATGAAAGTAAATATTATTAAGCAGAATAATGTAGGTTAAATTTCTAAGACTCAAAAAGAAATGAAAAACATGGTGAATATTAAGATTTGGCTAGGGTGTGGAGGTGGAGAGCAATTAACTTACGTCATACGCAATTCTGTGTGCATATGACCCCGAATAATCTTTCAATAACTCATTTATTCGGGGTTATTGAGAGATTATTGGGGGTATTAACGTCAATAACATCTCAATAACCTCCGAATAACCTACCAATATATTTTGCGTCTCGTCGCTCATCTTTTTTCCTGTCATTTGAGGGTTTTGTGAGGTTATTGGAAGTATTAACCTCAATAACAGCAACATAATCCTCCAATACTCTCCGAATAATCATCATACGCACGCAATTCTGCATGAGTATGACGTAAGTAAATATTTTCTTTGGAGTTGACAACCAGGGGCAGGGGGTGTCACACTTGGTAGTTTGTGATAGAGTGGGGTAAGGTTGGAGGTAGAGGGGTGGACAATAAGAGGTTGGTGGCTAGTGTAGAAAATCAGAGAGAAAGAGGGAAGCTCGGGTGACTTAAGGAGAAGTGTTGGAAGAGAGAAGCTGCAAGCTGGTTGGTGTTCTGCATCAAGGGGCATGATAGAGAGCAAGTGAACCAGCAACTAGAATAAAGTTGAAGGCGGTTGGGAGGAGGTCAGGTAGTCTGTTCTATAAAGGTGCATTAGGGATACAGGCTATCGGTTGGAGCAGGAAAGAGAGGGAAGGGCATTGGTCGTAGAAGGTAGGAAGGTGGGTGCCAGCTGGAGGACATGGATCAGAGAGAGGGGAGGTAAAGGTTGTAACCACCTCGAAGCAGAATGCAGGCATTGCACCCCCTATCTTTCGATGCAATCCTGGCAAGTGAAAAGCGCTTAGAGGCAGAAATTTGAAATCATGAAAACCAATATTGAACCCTAAACTCAACAACACACGTATTTATAATGCTAAATAGACGAGAAGGAAAAGAAGGGGGGAAACTAACCCGCTCAAAGGAAAGGAGTCAGTCGATTCAACCTTCTGCTAGATTGAGACTCGTGATGGACCTAACCCTTGACCAATTCAGCCCAACAAGCCCCCACGTAAAATTCATTAATATAAAATATATTTAAAAATATATTAAATTTTAAAATTTTATTTTTAAAGTATAAAAATTATTAAAAAATAATATTTTATATTTTATACTGAGTGATCTCTTATTATTTTTCTCTTAATTGCTCCATATATTTATGATTTTATTATAATACTATCTTAAATTAATATTATTTTTTCTCTTATATAATAAACAAGTCAGCTCGTGCTCATAGACTTAAACTCAAGCTTGAGCTTAAACTCGATAAAATTAATCAAACTTAAGCTCAAACTCAAGGTGATGGTGACTTAAGCTCGACTCGACTTGTTTACACCCTTATCTTGCGCTAACGAGGGAGTTAGGACCTCAAAAGATGTGTTGTAATTGATGTTGCAATCAATGCGAGTAAGATTTGATCGCTCACTAATCGCTTCACAAGTGTTGCGTAGTCAAAACGACAAGTAATCCAAAGGGCAAGGGCAACTAACATGTGATTGGACAAAAAATCTTTAAATTTTCATGAACAAAAAAAAAATGTTTAAATTAATTAAATTTTAATTCCATTGTAATTTAAGTACATTATATTTAGCATTAAAATATTTTTTTTTTTGTGCATAGTTGAAATAAAGAAATTGTAGGGTTAGACAATGAATTGTAGAACTTAAGGGTAAATCAAGATTAAAGCTTGGCAATTGAAAAGGAAATCATGATAGGAGCTCATGAATGGGAGGGTTTCTTGATGGAAGCCATGGTAGAGGAGTGTTTGGACAATGCTATCATTGGAGAGTCGTCAAAAGAGAGAGCGAGAACATGGTGTTCAAAGTTCTGTGAAGGAGCTAGTAGGAGGTTTCTAACAATGGTTATTCATGGGCGATGTATTTAAAATAAACTAAAATGAGCTATATGATTAACTTAAATACTTCAAT